>JAKWIY010003056.1:23011518-23072286 GCA_027704805.1 Solanum corneliomulleri
GCTGTGGCTCGAGGAAGAACAGTGGCAAGAGGCCGCGGTAGAGGTCGTGGGAGGATGTCCTCTAGAGAAAGGACGAGCCCCTAGCCCATCTGATACTAGGGCGGTGACTCCTCCACCGACTGAGGAGGTAGTAAGAGAGGGTGAGGAAGGTGAAACTGAACAAGGGCAGAATGAGGAAATGCCACCCCAACCTACCCCAGAGATGATCAACCAGGTACTTGCTTATCTTAGCGGGTTATCCGATCAGGGTCAGGCACCTCCAGTGGTTTCTGCACCAACACCTCCCTCCGGTTTCAGAGATACGACATGCAGCTACTATGGCTCCCCGCATGGATGCATCATTAGGAATGGGCACATTTCCACGTCTGACTACTGGGCCTATTATGACAAATGATCAGCATGAACTTTTCAGTAAGTTCTTGAAATTGAAAACTCCAGTCTTTAAGGGCGCAGAATCAGAGGATGCCTACGATTTTCTGGTTGATTGTTATGAGCTACTACACAAGATGGGTATAGTAGAACGGTTTGGCGTTGAGTTCGTGAGTTATCAGTTTAAGGAAACGCCAAAATGTGGGGCGGTCACATGTTGAGTGTCAACCAACAGAGGCACCACCTATGACTTGGGAATCATTCTCTACCCTGTTTATGGAGAAGTATATCCCAAGGACCTTGAGAGATAGAAAAAGGGGTGAGTTCTTGAGTCTCGAGCAAGGTAGGATGACGGTTAACGCTATGAGGCTAAGTTTCGTGCTTTATCAAGGTATGCCACCCAACTATGTTTCAGTCCACAAGAACGGATCCGCCGTTTTGTGAAGGGGTTGAGGTCAGAATTGTGGATTTCAGCCTTACAGATAGCGGCAACGGCAACATCCTTCCAAGAGGTGGTAGACTTTGTGATAGAGGTGGAAGGAGTGAAGCCAGATGACTTCACCACAACGTCTACATCAAAGAGGTTTCAAAGGGGAGGTGAGTTTAATGGTTCTCACTCTAGAGGACAGAGCTCCGGAGGTTACGCAAGTCGACCAATTCAGTCTTCACTACAGACTGTAGTTGGGGTCCACCTCAGACCGGTCAACGTTTCTCTGAGGGGCCGATGCGTCAACCCAGATTGTATGGATGTGGGGAGATTGGACACATTAAGAGGTATTGTCCAAACCAGAGTTACAGAGCCCCACTAGCTAGAGGTAGAGGTGGTCATGGTAGAGGCCGTTATTCTGGAGGCGTTGTGGTCACCATAAACGGCAGAGGTGATGGGCAAATGGGAGCCACTACGACACAACATGGTAGGGGCAACGGACAGACTGGTATAGGCCTATTGTTACGCTTTCCCTGGGAGATCGAAGCAAGGCGTCTGATGCTTTATCACAGGTAATCTTTTGGTTTGTGATTGCACGGCATCTGTTTTTTGACCCCTGGTCCACGTTTTCATATGTATCTTCATCATTTGCTAATGGTCTAATTTTTGCATTGTGAATTACTTGACATGCCTATTCGTGTTTCTACTCCGGTGGGTGAGTCTGTGGTAGTGAAAAAGGTATATAGGTCTTGTTTGGTGAATTTTGTGTGGGAGCAAACACTTATGTAGACTTTGTTTATTTTAGAAATGGGTGACTTCGATGTAATTTTGGGTATTACATGGCTTTCTCCGAATTTTGCGATCTTGGATTGTAATGCTAAAACGGTGACGTTAGCCAAGCCTGGGACAGATCCGTTAGTGGGGGAGGGTGACTACACTTCCAATCCGGTGCGCATCATTTCCTTTCTTCGTGCTAAGAAAATGGTGAGTAAAGGTGTTTCAGCTTTCTTGGCACATCTCAAGGATGACACTAC
Organism: Solanum corneliomulleri; assembly: GCA_027704805.1. NCBI lineage: Eukaryota > Viridiplantae > Streptophyta > Magnoliopsida > Solanales > Solanaceae > Solanum > Solanum corneliomulleri. Next base: position 23,013,349 of record JAKWIY010003056.1, read on the forward strand.
CCAAGTACCCTCGATTGAGTCAGTTTCGGTAGTCCTGAGTTTTTGGATGTGTTCCTTGCAAGCCTTCCTGGCATTCACCGGATAGGGATATTGACTTCTGTATCGATCTTGAACCGGGCACTCGCCCCATTTCTATACCCCCTTATAGAATGGCTCCCGCCGAATTAAGAGAGTTAAGGCTCAACTTTAAGAATTGTTTTGAGTAAAGGCTTCATTAGACCAGTGCATCTCCTTGGTGCTCTCCGGTTTTGTTTGTGAAGAAGAAGGATGGGAGTTTTCGGATGTGCATAGACTATAGACAACTGAACAAGGTAACTATTAAGAACAAAGTATCCCTCTTCCTCGCATTGATGACTTGTTTCGATCAGTAACAAGGTGCTTGGTCCCTTCTCGAAAATTGACTTGAGATCCGGTTATCATCAATTGAAAATACGGGCACGGATGTGCCAAAGACCGCTTTTCGGACTAGGTATGGGCATTATGAATTTGTGGTGATGTCCTTTGGTCTTACAAATGCCCCCGCTGCTTTCAATGAGCTTGATGAAGGGGATATTAAGCCGTATTTGGATCTCTTTGTGATCGTTTTATAGATGATATCTGGTATATTCTAAAAGTAGGAGGAACATGAGGAGCATTTGAGAATTGTATTGGAAATGTTGAGGGACAAAGCTTTATGCCAAGTTCTCTAAGTGCGAGTTTTGGCTAGATGCGTGTCCTTCTTGGGGCATGTGGTTTCCAAGGAAGGAGTGATGGTAGATCCTTCTAAGATTGAAACAGTGAAGAATTGGGTAAGACCCACTAATGTGTCAGAAATACGAGTTTTTTTGGGTTAGCTAGTTACTACCGCCGATTTGTCCCAAGGGTATTCTCTTCTATTGCTTCCCAATTGACGAACTTGACTAAGCAGAATGTTCCATTTGTATGGTCGGATGAGTGTGGAGGAAAGCTTTCAAAACTCAAGACCTTGTTGACTACCGCACCATCTTACTTTGCCAGTAGAGGGTAATAACTTCATTGTTTATTGTGATGCATCCTATACGGTTTTGGGTGCAGTGCTAATGCCAGAGATGAATGTGATTGCTTATGCTTCAAGACAATTAAAAGTGCATGAACGTAACTATCCAACCCACGATTTGGAGTTGGCCGCGGTAGTATTTGCACTAAAGCAATGGAGAACTATTTGTATGGGTTTAAGTGTGAAATCTATACGATCATCGTAGTCTACAGTATGTCTTTACTCAGAAAGATTTGAACTTGAGACAGAGGAGATGGATGGAACTACTGAAGGACTACGACATCACTATACTTGTATCATCCGGGGAGGCGAATGTTGTGGCAGATGCTTTGAGTAGAAAGGCGGGAAGCATGGGAAGTCTAGCTCATTGCAAGCTTCTAGACGCCCATTGGCTAGAGAAGTGCAGATTTTGGCTAATGACCTCATGAGGTTAGAAGTAAATGAGAAGGGAGGATTGCTAGCTTGTGTGGAGGCAAGATCCTCCTTCCTCGACAAGATTAAGGGGAAGCAGTTTGATGATGAGAAATTGATCCAGATTCAAGATAAGGTGTTTTGCAAGAAGAGGCTAAAGAAGCAACAATTGATGAGGAAGGTGTTTTGAGGATTAAGGGAAGGGTATGTGTACCCCGCATCGATGATTTGATCAACACTATTCTGACAGAGGCTCATAGTACAAGGTATTCTATACATCCGGGTGCAACCAAGATGTATCGCGACCTGAAGCAACACTTTTGGTGGAGTAGAATGAAGCGCGATATTGTTGACTTTATTGCCAAATGTCCAAACTGTCAACAAGTAAAGTATGAACACCAAAGGCCCGGAGGAACGCTTCAGAGAATGCCCATTCCTGAATGGAAGTGGGAGAGAATCGCAATGGACTTTGTGGTTGGTCTTCCAAGACAATGGGTAAGTATGACTCCATTTGGGTGATTGTTGATAGGTTAACTAAGTCTGCTCATTTCATTCCGGTCAAGGTGACTTACAATGCAGAGAAGCTAGCAAAAATCTACATCTCAGAAATCGTTCGATTGCATGGAGTTCCACTATCCATCATATCAGATAGAGGTACGCAGTTTACTTCTAAGTTTTGGAAACATTGCATGCTGAATTAGGTACTAGATTGGACCTTAGACTACTGCATTTCATCCTCAGACCGATGGTCAGTCTGAGCGAACGATTCAAGTGTTGGAGGATATGCTTCGTGCATGTGTGATAGAGTTTGGTGGCCATTGGGATAGTTTCTTACCTTAGGAAGAGTTTTCATACAATAATAGCTACCACTCTAGTATTGATATGGCCCCATTTGAAGCATTGTATGGGAGGAGGTGTAGATCTCCCATTGGGTGGTTTGATGCATTTGAGGTTAGACCTTGGGGTACTGACCTCTTGAGGGATTCGTTAGATAAGGTGAAGGGCATTCAAGAAAAACTTCTAGCGGCGCAAAGTAGACAAAAGGAGTATGCAGACCGAAAGGTTAGAGACTTGGAGTTCATGGAGGGTGAACAAGTCTTGTTGAAGGTTTCACCCATGAAAGGGGTGATGCGGTTTGGAAAAAGGGGTAAGTGAAGTCCAAGGTACATTGGACCATTTGAGTTACTAAAGCGAATAGGGCAGGTTGCTTATGAATTAGCCTTGTCCCCAGGGCTGTCCGGAGTGCATCCGGTATTTCATGTGTCCATGTTGAAAAGATACCACGGAGATGGAAACTACATTCTCCGTTGGGATTCAGTTTTTCTTGATGAGAATTTGACTTATGAAGAGGAACCAGATGCTATTTTAGATAGGGAGATTCGCAAGTTGAGGTCGACAGAAATTGCATCCATCAAGGTCCAATGGAAGAATCGACCGGTTGAAGAAGCTACTTGGGAGAAGGAGGCAGATATGCAAGAAAAATACCCACATCTGTTTACAGATTCAGGTACTCCTTTTCGCCATTGTTTTTCTTCTTTTGATCGTTCAGGGACGAACGATGGGTAAATTGGTATCTATTGTAACGACCTGTTTAGTCGTTTTGGGCAGCAGATTTTAATTCTGGAAAAACTGGCCAAGACCACGGGCACTGCGACGGACCGTCGCAGGCACGACGGCCCGTCGAGGGTGCATCGTTTCAGCATACTTAGAATTCTGAAATTGGATACTGAAAATCGACTCTCTGTAAATTGTGACGGACCTGCAGGACGTGCCGTCACATCCACAACGAACCGTCGTGAGTTCCCGTTGCAAAACACTTCAACTTTTGAGAATTTGGTACAAGAAACGAGTTTCTGACCGTCAGGACGGAGGTGCAGGACGGACCGTCACAGGTGTGACGGGCCGTCACAATCCACCTGAATTTTGGGAGGTTGCGACGACCATCGTGACGGACCATCGCAGGCACGACGGCCCGTCACAGGTTGCGCAAATCCCAGGCAGAATAGGATTCCTCTACACGTTTTAAGGGTCGTTTTGGACTATTCTTTCCTTAATTATAAAGATTGAGGGTTAATATTAATAAGTCTAATTACTTGGGGGTTAAAAGAGGTAACCTTAAGTTAATTAGTGGGTTCTATTGTCCTCTTTTATTCTTAATTATATGATAATTAGGGTAAGGGAAAGAGGGTTTGAATAAAAAAAACAGAAAGAACCAAGAGAAAGAGAGGAATCGATCGAGAGGCTGAGGAGAAAACAAAGCCTTGGGAATTCTTGCTTGATCACTAGTCTTCGGTGGAGGTAGGTTATGGTTATTTTACGATATTCGTAGTGAACTCTTAATAGTGAATGATATGTGTTGATAGTATTGTAAACCTTGCTATGTGCTTAATTGTATGCTTTCATGATTGTGATCATGAAATTGTGATGAATTAACAAAGCATAATGAAGCTATTGAATCCCAAATCGTGAAAGAACCCTAAATCACTTGTTAATGATGATGCCTTAGTATAAAAGAAGGCTTGATATATTATATAATGAGATTGATGATGCCTTAGTATGAAAGAAGGCTTGATAAATTATATAATGAGAATGATGATGCCTTAGTGTAAAAGAAGGCTTGATGAATTAGGGGATCGGGTGTCACGTTCCGACACCAGGATAGAATTATGGATCGGGTGCCACGTTCCGGTACCAGGATAGTATATGAGGATCGGAGTGTCACGTTCCGACACCAGGATAGTATATGGATCGGGTGCCACGTTCCGGTACCAGGATAGTATATGAGAATCGGAGTGTCACGTTCCGACACCAGGATAGTATATGGATCGGGTGCCACGTTCTGGTACCAGGATAGTATATGAGGATCGGAGTGCCACGTTCCGGCACCAGGATAGAAATAGAGGAGCGGAGTGTCACGTACCGACACAAGAGGAAGAAAGATAATGAATCTTGAAAGATAATGAACATACTCAATCTGAATGAACTTAATTCCCAAAAGAGTATGGTATTGAGGCTTGAGTCCTCATGTGTGAACTCGGTTGTATTTATTGATGAATTAATATTGTTATTGCTACATGTTGAGTATTGTAGTTGATTTACATTATTATTGATATATACTGTTCCCTATTTTGAGTTGGCCGATGATATCTACTCAGTACTTGTGGTTGTACTTACCCCCTACTTTTATGTTTTATTCTATGTTATTTGTGTACTGCAGCAAACGTTCCGTCAACTTCAACTCAACAGTAGATCTAGCCAGTCTTCACTTCATCGGAAATTCAGGGTGAGCTAATGCGTCTAGCTTGGACTGGTCTTCTTCTTCAAGTCTTGATGCCTTGAACTTCCGGCATGGACTAGCTAGTAGTTGTTTTAGCTTCTTAGACAGTTTTAGTTTAGCAAATTGAGATAGATGTTCTTGTGATGATGACTTCCAGATTTTGGGGATAATAATAATAAGTTTTGGATTGTTTTTATTAATGAGTTTAAATCTTCCGCATTTCTTTTGTTGATATTGTATTAAAATGTTAAAGGATAGATTGGTTGGTTCGCTCACATAGGAGGGTAAATGTGGGTGCCAGTCGCGGCCCCGGTTTTGGGTCGTGACAGTTTCTCTAAAATTACACATTTTTTCTTTTAATGGTTTTCAAATTTTGCCATGTTATAGTGAAGATTTTTCATTCGATTTTTTTATTATTGAAAAGTTTTCTTGTGTGTAATCACGATTTTTTTTTTGCGTGTTTTTTATTAAAGTTTTAATATGCATGTACTGATTATTTTTTATATTCAAGTGCAATTTAATGGATGGTTTTGAATCCAAGCTTAAGGATAATGACCTATTTAGGGCTTTTCTCTCCTTTCTCTCTTTCTAAAAAAGATAAGTTAATTCAATTTTAAAATTAATGCAACAAAGGTGTTTGATAATATGCTTGAACCAACTAAAAGTTTTTTTATTTCTCTTCCTTGCAGATTTTCTACAAGGTACTCCTCTTCAATTTTTAAGATGCTTGGTCAATATTAATTTCTTTTGGATTTTGTTGGTGAGTCTAAGCTTCTATACTGAACTATTCGCGAATTATATTGGCTTCTATATTTTCTAATGAATTTCTTATTTTTTTGACCCTTCCCAAAACAGGAGTGATCTTAAACTTTCATAAAAGTTTGAACGCAATATTATCGAAGGAGAAATTTATTAAAATATTATCTCTCAACATACTTTTCAGTTCATGGGTAATATTTGTTAATTCTTTCAATTACATCTACTTCAAATGATGATAGTCCACCTATGTTATTTCCTCCTTCCATTTGACAACATAGTAAATTCTACATTTATAATTAGATTGGAGAATAAAATTAAATATTTCTTCTTTTCAATTAATACTTATTAGTTTGAATAATCCATTCACTTTTCTAAACTAGAAGAATAGTCACACATTAGGACTATCAACCTGCTCGATTGGTAAGCATTAATCTCATTAAAAGTTCAAATTTGAACCTTCAAAAGTTTTACACTGATTATATTTTCCTCTTATCATTGCCAGTAGAGTTCAATATAATTATGTTGTTCGAGTTTAAACTTCCACGATACTCCTTTGTTGAATATCTATGGTCATTTCTTATTTTTTTTATAAATATTTTGTTGGGTTGTAATATTGAATTTACTTTAAAATTCCTCACTTATACACTTTATGTTTACATGATTTTTGTAGTGCAATGTCTGTTTTAGTTTAGCGGTTATAACAAGTGGTCAACTCTTCGAATGACTATCCCATCATCGTATTTATTGTTCGACTTACTGTTGGTTTATAAGCATTTCAATATTAATGTTTTATTGTATTAATTATGCTTTATTTGGAGTTCTAAGAATGTGAATGTTTCAGTCATTAGTGGGTAGTCATTTCTTACTAATTAATCACTTTGTATAATCATTGCGCATATGTATTATTGTTATTATTTGGTTGTTACAACTGCCGTTGGAGGGTACTTGCTAGAGATAAGAAAAACGTTCCAGGAACGTCGGTTGAACAATTTTGAACAGCATTTTCAATGGGGATGTTATCCTATCTTTATATCATACTTTATGCCTCCATTTTTTTTGTAACCTATATAACTCCTAAGGCCATTATCTTTATTATTTGCTATCCCAATATATTCCACTTCTTTGCTAGTAAGACTTCTTGTAGTATAAATAGTGATGGTCTTCATTTAGTTTTAAGACATACAACACAAAAGAAAATATAGAGTGAATAAAGTTTATCAAAAAATAGTTCTAGTTGAAGGGAGGTGTTCTTTTGTGGAGCTTTGGACTCAACTCTTGTCCCGAGTTGTTGAGTTATACTTTGTGAAGGGTGTTGTATCTTGGAGGGGACAAGTCAAACATAATTACTGCTGGACCGGTGAAAACATTTGTTGTAGTGGTCTTGAATCTCTTAAAGCATAGCGAGATATCCACGCCTCGGACTGAAGATATTTATTTTCTTCATTTTCATTTTTTTTTGTAATCTTGTAATTTTTTGTTATCTTGTAAGTTATCACTAACATATTTAAGGAGATTCAACGTGGCTACAATTGAAAAAACCGCGGATGTCAAGATGGGAGACCTTAACAAGCTATTTCGGTGTAATGGTAATCATTTTATGAGATGGAAGGGTAAAATACTTTTCTAATTAAGTTTTCTCAATGTTTCTTATGTGTTAATTGAGTAGAATCCTAATAAAGAATGCATCACCTCTATGAGTGATGATGAAACTATCTCTCATCTAGAGAAAGTAGAAAAAGTACGATGGAGATTCTTATAAGTGTCGGTATTATATTCTTAATTATCTATCAGATAATTTTTATGATTATTATGATAGAACTTACTCGAGTGCAAACAAAATTTGGAAGACATTGCAGAGTAAGTATGATACAATAGAGGCTAGAGAAAAAAATATGCGGCTAGTAGATGTTTTCGTTACCAATTGGTGGAGAACAAGTCAGTGGTAGATCAAAGTCAAGACTTTATCATTATTGTTGGAGAGCTTAGGTCCGAAGAGGTTAAAATTGGAGATAACCTTATTTGTGGCATAGTCGATAAACTTCCACCTTCTTGGAAGGAATTTCCAAAAATTATGCTCCACAAACAAAAGGAAACTTCTAATGAAACCTTGATAATGAAAATCCGTATGGAAGAAGAAGCAAGGGGCCAAGATGATTTTTTATAAAAAGAAGAGAACAACATCACAACAAAGGTAAATTTAATTAGTAAATTTAATTACATCGAATAATGCTACTCCTGAAAATCAAAAAATACTTCTTTGAATCCTAAGAAGAAAATATTGAAGAAAAATAATGGTAGACCTCCCAAGAAAAATAATTGTGACAATAACAAAGCACAAAATCAACAAGTTCAAGAAAAGGGATCATGCTTTGTTTGTGGCAAGAGTGAGCATATTGCTCGATTTTGCAGATTCTTGAAACGTGGTCCTGACCCTTAGGCAAATGTTACCGAAGAACCTTTTGTGGCGATAATTACCGACATAAACATGTTTGAGAATGTTGAACGATGGTGGGCTGATTCTAGTGCAAACCGTCATGTCTGTTTTGACAAAGTCTGGTTTAATAATTATACACATTTTGAGGAGCCCGAAACCATCATGCTTGGTGATGCTCACACTACTCAAGTACTTGGAAAGGGAGACGTCGAATTGTGTTTTACTTCTGGAAGGGTATTTAACTTTAAAAGATGTACTTTATACTCGTTGTATGAGAAAAACTTGATGTCTAGTTTTCTTCTTAATAAAGAAGGCTTTAAACATATTATTGAATCAAGAAGCGTATTTTTGTGGGTAAGGGGTATGCATGTGATGAGATGTTAAAATTGAATGTTGAGATAAATAAAACTTCTACTTCTGTTTATATGCATTCTTCTACCAATTTTTGGCATGCTTTTTTATGTCATATTCATTATCGTTATGATGGAAGCATGAGTATTATAGGATTGATCCCAATGGTTAATTTTTTTTTTGAAAAGTGTGAGGCTTGTAGTAAAGACAAGATCACTAAAACGCCTCATTTTCAAGTTGAAAGAAAAACGGATTTGTTAGAATTAGTTCATATTGATACTTGTGAACTTGGTGGAATTCTAACTCGTGGAGGTAATAGATATTTTATCACTTTCATTGATGATTTTTCTAAGTTTACATATGTTTATTTGATGGAAAATAAAAGTTATGCTTTTGAAAATTTTAAAACTTATTTCCATGAAGTTGAAAATCAATTTTGAAGAAAAATAAAAAGAATTAGAAGTGATAGAGGTCGTTAATATGAATGAAATAAGTTTAATTCTTTTGTTAGATCGTTGAGAATAATTCATGAAACTACTCCTTCTTACTATCATTCATCTAATGGAGTAGCAGAAAGGAAAACTAGAACTTTGGTTGAATTGACTAATTCCATATTTATTAAGTCACATGCATCTTTAAATTTTTGGGGTGAAGCTATCTTAACTCCTTGTTACGTGTTAAATCGTGTGCCTCATGAAAAGTCTAAATTGACACCTTTTGCGTTGAGGAAAGATTACAAACCAAGTTTGGCATATCAAAGAGTTTGGGGTTGTCTAACATTTGTGAGGCTAATAGATCCCCTGATTACAGAGTTGGGTAAGAAAGTTACTATTTGTGTTTTTCTTGGTTATGCTTCAAATAGTACAGCATATAAATTTTTTAATCTTGAAGATAATATTCTGATAGAATCAGGTGATGCAATTTTTCATGAAAATAAATTTCCGTTTGATACTAAAAATAGTGGGGGTCAAAGAATTGAACAAAATATTTTGTCAGTACCTAGTTCTTCTACTTCTACTTTGAAAAATAAAGAAGTTAATGATTTTGAGTTGAGAAGAAGTAAAATAGCTAGAGTAGAAACACATTTAGGTTCAGATTTATATGTGTTTAATGTTGAAAATGTCCGTCTAACTTTGAAGAACCATTATCTTCACATGATTCTATTTTTTTTAAAGTGCCTATAAATGATGATATGGAATCACTAATTTCTAATAAAACTTGTAAACTAGTTGATTTACCACCGGGTTGTAAACTATTGGTTGTAAATGGGTCTTACGAAAAAAGTTGAAACCAGATGGATCTATTGATAATACAAGGTTAGGTAGTTGCAAAAGGTTTTAAACAACTAAAAACCTATAATTTTTTGATAACTTTTCCTCGGTATAAAAATTACATCCATAACACTTTTAATGGCTATGACTGCAATTTTTAATTTGCAGATTCATCAAATGGATGTAAAAACTGCTTTTTTAAATGGAGACCTAAATGAAGAAATTTATATGGTAAACCCGAGTGTTTTATTGAAGCAGACCAAGAAAGCAATGTATGTAAACTTACTAAATCCCTATATGGCTTGAAATAGCCACCAAAAAAATGGCATGAAAAGTTTGATTGCTGCATGATTGAAAATGGTTTTAAAACAAATGAGTGTGATAAGTTCATATATCATGAGTGTTGGAATAATTCACATATGATTATTTGTATATATGTTGATTATTTGTTCATATTTGGCTCTAACATGAATGTTATTGATGGAACTAAAAATGTTCTTAGAAGCCATTTTGATATGAAAGATCTTGGTGAGGCAAATTTTATTCTTTGAATAAAAATAACAAGAACATGTGAGAGGATTTTCCTTGACCAGTCACATTATGTTGAAATTTTTTTGAAAAAATATAACTTTCATGATTGCAAGCATGTTGCTACAACTTTTGATTCAAATGTTTCCCGTTGGAAGTGAAAATGATGTTAGAAATCAAAAGGAATATGCTAGTATACTCGAAAGTTTCAGATATGTAACTGATTGCACTAGGTCTTATATTGCATATGTAGTAGGAGTACTTGGAAGGTTTACAAGCAAGCCACGTATTGAATATTGGCATGCCGTTACACGATTTATGAGATATTTAATTGGAACAAAAAATTATGGTTTGTTCTTTAAAAATTATCCTGCTCTACTTGAACATTTTTGTCATGCAGATTGGAACACTTTATCGGGTGATTCCTGTTCTTCCACTGGTTATGCTTTTACTTTAGGTAGTGTGTTGTTTGTTGGAGATCAAAAAAGCAAACTATAATTGATAACTCTACCATGGAGGCTAAATCAATTGCTCTAGCTTCAGCTAGTGAGGAAGCGAATTTGTTAAGAGATTTATTATTTCAAATACCTTATTTTGGAAAACAAATTCTTTCTATTTTAATTTATTGTGATAACACCGCAGCAATTGGTAGAGTTCAAAACCATTATTAAAACGGTAAATGCAGACCTATAAGGAGGAAACACAGTAATGTAAGATCATATTTTATAATGGCACCATTAATGTTGATTATGTCAAATCTTGTGATAATCTTGCAGATTCTCTTACTATGGCCTAAACAAGAGAAAAGGTCTAGAGCACATCGAAGGGGATGGGATTGCATATTCTTGAGTCATATTGAAGGAAATCCCACCTGTGGACTAGAGATCATATAACCAAGTTCAAAGGGAAAACCTAATCATATGATGACTTGTTGTGAAAATGCACTATCTTTTTGTTCCCTCCCTATGATGTGAGTGCATTGTTTCCTGTAGTTTGTGAAGGTTTTGTCGATAAAAATTCTTAATGAATATATGTATCCAGTATGGGTGGAGTGTTAAGCTTACAGGAGAGCACTCTCGACAGATTTCACCTATCTGATGTGTGGAAGTAGGTCGCTTCCTATGAGAATTTGTCTTATTTTCAAATACACTCATGAAACCGGGATACTACAGTGATGGCTTTAAAGCTCATGTCAACACCTTGATTATTATGTGTGAGCAGTGATATTTTATTTTCCTTAAGCAGTTATAGTTCATGTCTGAGACCACTACAACTATGAAGTAAAAATATTGCTTCACTAAGTGGAGGTTCAATGCAAAGCTCACCTTCATTATGCATAGTAGTCTTCCTTCAGTAGATTGACTCTCTTATCTAATATTAAAATGAGTGGCGGATTTTTGGTTTATTAGCATTTCATTATTAATATTTTATTATATTAATTTTGCTTTATTTTGAGTTATTAGAATGTGATTGTTTCATCCATTAGTGGGTAGTCATTTGTGACTAATTACTCACTTTGGATAATCACTGTGCATATGTATTATTGCCATTATTTAGTGGTTACAAAACTTTTGTTGGAGGGTAGTTGCTGGACATAAGAAAAACGTTCCAGAGAACGTTGGGTGAACAATTTTGGCCAGCATCTTCAATGGTGATGTTATCCTCACTTTATTTCATTCTTTATTCCCCTATTATTTTTTATAACTTATGTAACTCCTAAGGCCATTATCTTTATTATTTACTACCCCATTATTTTGTAATTCCTTGCTATGAAGACTTTTGGTAGTAGAAATAGTGATGGTCTTCATTTGGTTTTAAGACATACAACACACATGAAAATATAGAGTGTATAAAGTTTGTCTAAAAGAGAGTTCTTATTAGTTGAAGGGAGGTTTTCTTATTTGTGGAGCTTTGGACTCAACTCTTGTCCAGAGTTGTTGAGTTATACTTTGTGAAGGTTGTTGTATTTGGAGGGGACAAGTCAAAGAGAAGTACTGCTGGACTGGTGAAAACATTTGTTGAAGTAAGATTGAATCTCCTTAAAGAGAGCGAGATATTTGCGCCTCAGCCTGAAGAGATTTATTTTATTCATTTTAATTTTCGATTGTAATCTTGTAATTTTTTGTTATCTTGTAAGTTTTCACTAACACTTACTCTTAGTTCTACATTATCAGCAACGAAGTTTCTTAATATGACATTCCCTCTTTTCACTAAACAAGGGACAGAGGGAGAAAAGGAAGAAAAATCAAGAAAAATGGTTTTCCGAGTAGAAAAGGGTCAAAGTGAGCAGGGGTACAAAGAACAAGAGAAATGGTTATGAAAAGGTTAGACTTAAACCATATGTTCCTCTAAAGAAAATGGTAATTCACTGTTTTTTTTTTTTTTTTGCAAGATGTCTGTTATTTATAGTCACTTGAAATGCCTGAAAGTTTTTGTAAATGAAAGTGCATATGTTGAAGATAAGTCCAAGTGTTAATGTTAACAAAAATAGGGGTGTAAGAATTGTTTTCTTAGATTGAGACTCATGTCTGCCCCTAATATCATACAATGCATGAAGTGCATTGATGGTTAGGTACAAATAGTGGGATAAAAAAATATTCATGGTTTAGTTGATGTCTTGTACAAAACATGAAATGAAGTTAATCCTAAACCTTATCTCGAGTTTGATTTTCTTATCTAATGACCCTTATGTTATAAGTTGATACTTGAGATATTATTACATTCTGTAATTTGAATATAAATTTGTTGGAGTGAACATATAAAATAAATTATATTATTGCCTTACTAGTGGGATTTGTAAAACGGCCCTCTCTTTTGTGAATTTTTTTTTAGGTTTGTATCTTGGGCTACTAGATTACTCAAACTAGAATTGTATCGAATATGCATGTCGAGATGATTAATTTATATGTCCCTTTTATGTGGACAAACAATTGTAAACTAAATAATGTACATTGATGATGAAAACATTGAAAATATGTTAATCACCAAGAGTGTATTTGGTATGAACGAAAACATTTTCCGTAAAATATTTTCCAAATTTCTCATGCTTGGTTGGGTCAAATATTTTCCAATAAAATAATTTTCTTCAAATTTAAAGAAATTGATTTCACCTCAAAACTTAAAGAGAACATTGTCCAAAACTTTCTTCCAACCTCCCCTAGCCGACACACCCTACAAGCCCCAAATTCACTCCTACCAGCCCCCACCCACCAAACTCACCCCTACCATCCCCACCAACCCACCCCCACCCACCCCCTTCCCCACCCTAAAAAAAATTAAGTTTTCTTTTAAAAATTATTTTTAACTTCAAATTTTCCCTCGACCCCACCCACTCCACTAGCCCCCACCCCAACCCCGCCACCCTACCCCACTAGCCCCCTACCAGCGCCCCTAAAAAAATAATATTATTTAAAAAAAAAACAACTTCAAATTTTAATTTTTTCACCTCTACCATCAACCCCCCCCCCACCAAAACAAAATTTTAGTTTATTTTTTAAAAAATATTCAACTTCACAAATTATTTTTTACTCTAGTAAAAAATAAAAGATATTTCCCACAAAGTTTTTTATTTTAGAACCAAACACTAAAACATTTTTCACAAAGATATTTTATACTTACCAACTAAAATGAGAAAATAAGTCAAATATCTACTTGTTTTCTAGGAAAACATGTTCCTTCATACTAAACACACCCCAATTCTTGCTCATTTTTAAATACTTAATGGACTTATCCTATTTTCTTAAAATGACCTTCCAGATAAAACTTTTATTTTATGATGATTAGCCATATTGGAAGGAGTTAACTAATCTGAGATCAATTGACTACGTACATAGCAAATTCATGTCATACTTTTTAATGTCATTACGGTAATAGAAAAATTGATGGTCTCACTCGATAAAGAGTTAATGAGTTAGAGAAGTATGCACTGGCTAGAAGTTGGGAAGGGATGTGTCATAGTAGGGATTTCAATCAAGGAGCTATGCGAAGTAACTTATGGTGGTACAAGTATTAGTATTTTTCAAAAAATTTCAATTTTGATTGTGAATTTTTGATAGAGTAGCAGGGGAAACAACAATGATTATGTATGTTCATTATAACTACATTAAAAGGGAATATGTTCAGTGAACTTTAAGCTCAATTACTCGTAAGTCTAGGGAGGTGTTCTATTCTCTTATACTAAAAGATAATCACTAAGAGCCTATTTAAGCATTTTTTTCTCGTAACGAAACATACATCCTGATTTTCCATTATGGTTGTTTATAACAAATTGTTTGATATAATAATATTTATTTTATTTATTTTAGAAAATAGTATAATACTTTTTGTGAATAACATAAACTTAATCTTCAAATTTGTTTTTTTTTCAGGCAAATTATAGACATTCTAACTGCAAGAATATACTCTAAAATTACTTATGAATTGTAAGAGGCACGTTATTAATGATTAGTAAGATAGAGCCTCGACGGAAACATTACTTGGTGCAGGTCTAATTTTTACACAAGATGATCACATATGGTGTAGTTGTCATCACATGAACAACTATCTCTATTTTAGGCTGAATAGAATATATTCAGTTGGAGAGCTACCACAATGATATTTTCATGTCGCTACACTAGATATTTTAATTTTTATGCAGGTGGATGGTGTTTTTTTATTTGATTTTATAGCATTTTTTATGCCTTTTTACTTTGCATGGATTTTGATGTTGAAGGCTTGATTTCGGAGCTATTGTTTGGATTGTGGCACATATTTTTTTTAAAAATATAGCACATTTCATCTCCCACTTAAATAGTCACCACGTTAGGTCATGAAAAGCACTGGCCTTGGCCTATCTAGTCTATATATACATATATGTATAGCCATATGATTAAATGAGAAAATATTTATATATAACGACATGTTATACATCTATTAATTTGATGTATATATTTAAGGTTTGTTTGACCATGTGATATGAAATCATTATTTGAAATTATGAGAATGAAGTTTAAGTTTTGTTTGGACATTTGTTGTTTGTTTTCTCATAATCATAAAACCCTATAGCTTGTAAAACTATTTAAATTGTCTCACTTCTTTATACAATCTTAACAAATTAGAAAAAAGTTTATAAAATCGCATAATATCTTATTACAAAACTATTCTAAAATATTAGAATATTTATTGACCAACTTATTTTCATTAAAAAAAAAAGTAAACATAAGTTGTAGTATCTAGTATTTAATATAATATGCACATCCCACGGATAATCTTCTCAAATTGAACTAGCATTTTTCAATTATATGACTGAGAATATAAACTAACATTGTTAGTCTCATCCATTTGTTGGTCAATTTGGTTTGAAAATAAATTTGATAAAAAAATAATGAATTTGGTTATTATAAATTGTAGAATAGGAACTGATTTAATGTAACAATAAATTTTTATGTTGATAAAATTTATTGTTTATGAGATATAGATGGTTTTAAAAGTAATGGTATGAAATATATATTTTATATTACATATGAAATAAACTGTTAGTAGATATAAATGTGGTTTGTTTTTACAAAATTTAAATTTCTTGGTCTATTTTTGAATTTGAAAATTTTCAGATCATGATTTTTGGAGAATTTGAGATTTAATCTCATGATATGCAATCAGCGTAAAATCACATGTCCAAACGTTGATTTCATCTCGTGTTTTCATAATACGACATGAAATTGCAATTCTAAAATATCACTCATTAGAAGACATAATCTCTAATTTCTACCCATATTCTTCTTATTGAGTAATCATAATGGAGGTGAAATTATATTTGTTGTACAACTCTTTTATTCTAAACTTATATTTGGACATACGCTATGATATCTTGATTTCAAATTAATAAATGGACATGTGATTTGATACTAACATCTCCAAAAGAGAATTATATTAAATTTCAAACCCTAATTTTATTTTTTTAAACGCAACAGTTGATCTATAAGTTTAAATATGTATACCATCATTTTGAATTTTATAAAAAGAAACTCATGCTCGGGGTGAAGAGATTATTCTACCATGTGAAAGAATTAAATTAAAGAATAACTAATTAGTACTACTACTGGATCTTTATAAAATTATGTAGATTTTAAAGTTTCTAATCACAAAACATTTATTTGTAAAAAAAATATATAAAGAGATGTGTGATTTATCGATGCGACGCCTTAGAATATTATGATATCATAATATGATTTCACATCTTTTGTCCAAACAGACCTGAGAATATATTTACTTCATATGTTATCCATATTGAACAATTTAGAGGTTGAGTCTATACTAATTGATCATGCATGATTATTATATTTAGTGATTTATGCAAGTATATATTGGAATTACAAGTTAGTTTTTTTTAATTTAGGCATTATATACTTATATTTTATAGATAAGTTATTGCTTGCTGTAATACCATATTGAACTCTATGAATATATTATTTAAAAGTTCAAATTATTAAGGGATAAGACATAAGTACCCCTAAACTATGACCGAAATTCAAGCGACACACATTAACTAAAATAAGGTTCTATTATCCCCCCACCCCACCCCCATAAACTTTTTCTTTGAAATTTTTTACACCTTTTGTCTTACGTGGCACACCCCGCGACTCCATACAATTGAGGCGTGTGGGAGATATTTGAATGTCACATAAGCCAGAAGGTGCACAAAATTATCAAAAAAATGGGTTCGGCTATAATAAGACCTTAGTTTAGTTAAGACATGTCTCTGACAGTTCGGTTATAGTCTAAGAGGTTACTTATGTATTTTCCCAATTATTAATGAAAACATAGTTTTTGTATTTATTTAATCGTACTATCAGGTACTGCTAAAAGAAAACTAATTTTTTACTAAACTAAGCTTGAAAATAAAACAATTAAAATACATTTGACTACTCCTTTGTTATTAATTGTTAATCAAATAGCATGAAAAACATTAACATATTAGGACAAAGAACAAAAAAACTTAAATGTAATAGGTGATGTATATCTTTTAGAATGTAGTGACAAAATTTCATTCTTGATTTAACATGGTGAAAGATGTGACATATTAATCCAAGTAAAATACTCATCCTTTAGTTTAAAAAAATCTACATATATAAATTCTTATGTTATAAATTAAAAATATATTTGTAAATAAAAGATAACTTTATTTATGTGTTGTAATTTAAGTTCTGAAAAACATTATGCATATGATTTTTTCATTAATGAATGTTGTGAAAAGCAATTGGCAATTCACTCATATAAAGTGTTTTAGTATTTAATTTGCTTGGCAAAAAATCTTTTTTAAAAGTTGATAATAATTTCTTTTGTTTTTAAATAAAAAACTAATTAAATTGATACAAAAACAAACATGTTATTTTATTATCATTTTTTTAAATGAAAAAACAAAAACATGCTTTTATTGTGAAAGAAATACATTTTTTTCAAAATAAAAGTAATTAAATAATTATACAAAAAACACAAAAGAATATAATATAAAATTTATGATTTGCTAGATATTTAATTTATAAGATTTTTTCTGCAAAGCATAAAAATTTAATGAATAGAAGACAAAGATACAATTATGATATATTCATTGCATAGTTAACATGCGCATTTACCCTTTATTCCTTCATCGTAATATTGCATAAAGCAATTAAGGAAGCAAGTCAAAATTTTACTGATCAAGTAACTAGATAACTAGATGAAAATAAGACTCACACAATTTATTAAAATAACAAACTTTAGAAATTGAACATCAATTTTTTTTCTTTTTCTTTAATAATGTTCAAAAACATACTAGATATTAATTAATATGACTTTACGCTAATAAAATAAAGATTGCTTCATAGAAAATATTCATCCTTAGTAATAGCACCAACAAAGGTCACCAAGAAATTTCTCATGGACGGAAGATTTTATCAGTTCAAGGATAATTGTAGAAAACGGGCCTTCTGATGTACTGAATTGGCACAAATTGGGACATTAAAGGATAAGATATAATCGGTGCATTTCCACCACCATGTGGATGAATGTGTGAGTGCATGAAGCGAGATCTAAGTATTGGAGGGTGATACAACGAATTACTATTCATCCGATGAAAACACCTTAAACATCCACAATTCGCATAAATATATGCTTCTTTAGTTCCATCATCCCCCTTCTTCACAAATTCGCGACATCCATCTAAGGAATAGTCCCCAAAATTATTAACATGATTTTTTAGGCATATCCCATATTTTATTGTCATATCACCACTTGGATTTGAGCTTGAACGTTTTGTCATTGCTTGATTTGTTTTTTGCTAGAGACTTAAAAATGAAAATTTTATTTTGCTTTTTTATGTTGCATTCTGAGACTCTCTTAAATAATGTGTTTGATAAATTTCATTAATTGCTTGTTTGAAATAAATCTACTCATGACATTATCTATAATAGAGTGAATTTATTTTAGTAATTTTGCATTAATAATATTTGTACAAAATGTTTGAAAAGATATATACAGATAAGAACTATCTGTACAAAATGTTCAAGGTCCATTTTGTCATGTGGTATGAAATCATGATTTGATAGTATGAGATAAAATTGAAGTTTTGTTTGGACATTTTATGTTGTTTGTATTCTCATAATAAGATCCTATAACTTGCAAAACTATTAAAATTGTGTCACTTCTTTATGCAATCTTATCAAATTAGCAAAAGTTTATAAAATCGCATAATATATTATCACAAAGCTATTCTAAAATATTTGAAAATTTATTTACCAAACTTTACTTCAACTAAAAAAAAAAAGTAAATATAAGTTGTAGTGTCTAGTATTCAATATAATTATCCTACATACCATGAATAATCTTCTTACATTGAACTTGCATTTTTCAATTATATGACCCAGAATATAAACTTACATTGTTACTTTGAGCCATTTGTTGGCCAATTTGGTTTGTAAATAAATTTGTTAACAAATAACTAATTTGGTTAATATAAATGGTACACTCGAAATTGATTTAAAGTAATTATAAATTTTGTGTTGATAAAAATAATTGTTGTATAAAATATAAATGGTTTTAAAAGTAATGATATGGATCATATTTTTTATATACATATGAAATATATGGTTATTAGATATAAATTTGGGTTGTTCTCATAAAATTGTAACTTCTTGGGCAATTTTTGGATTTGAAGAATTCGCTATCGTCATTTTTGGAAAATTTGGTATTTCATATTATGAAATCAGCGTGAAAGCGCATGTCGAAATGGTCATTTCATCTCATGATTTCAAATTGCGATATGGAATTGCATGTCAAAAATTTGACTTCTTAGAAGACATAATCTCCTATTTCTACTATATATTTTAATTGTGTAGTCAAAATAGAGGTGAAATTATCTTTCTCACACAACATTTCTGTTCTAAGTTTTATTTGGACATATGCTATGATATCTTGATTTCAAATTAATATTTGGACATGAGATTTTAGACTAACTTCTCCAACAAAAAGTATGATTTCAAATTTCAAATCCTAATTTCCATTTTATTTAATGCAACACGTGATCCATAACTTTATATTCATAAACCATTATTTGGAATTTTTTATGAAGAGACTCATGCTCGATGTGAAGAGATTATTCTACCATGTGAAAGAACTAAATTAAAGGATAACCAACTACTACTACTAGTGACCAGTGAATCTTTATATAATTATATTTATTTAAAAGTTTCTAATCACTAAACATTTACTTATAAAAATATATATGGAGAAACGTGATTTAACAATGCGACACCATATAATATTTTGATATCAAATCATGATTTCACATCATATGTACAAACCCTAAGAAGATACTTATTTCAATATGGTATTCATATCGATTTTTAACAACTTCATGTAAAAGCAAAAAATTAGATGATGAGTCTACACTTATTGATCAAGCGAGATAATTACATTTATAGATCGTTTGGTAGAATGTATTAGCAAAACTAATGCATGCATTAATTATATGTATTACGAATTCCTTGTTTGGTGCATTTTTCCATGCTATGTATAACTAATGTTATTGTGTATTGAGGAGTGCATTACTAATACCTAGAAATCTATGGTATTAGTAATACAAAGAATTTAATGCATGCATAATATGGTCAAAAACTCACTTAACCCTGAAAAGTAATTTTCCTTATTTTACACCATATAGTTGTGTAGGATAATTTTTTAATTAAATATTTTATACAATCCATACTATTGTTAATACACTAAAATAAACTTGCATAAGAAATAATCTATGCATAAATAATACAAGTATAACTAATACATGAACTACTAATGTTTGCATTACTAAAACACTATATCGGCTTTTATTTTTATACACACTACCAAATGACCCCATAGTGATTTGATGCAAATATATATTGGAATTACATGTTCTTTTTTTTTTAATTTTAAAGAATATTTGTTTATTTTTGTAACGACCAATTTGATTTTTTTGTGATACTAGAGCTTTTTATGTCATAAAATACTTTTTGATAGATTCTAAATAGATAATTTGGACTATTCGTAACTATATTATAAAATTAATGGGGTAGTTTTAATAATTGATTTAATTGATAGTTAAAGAAGATAACACTAAAATTAATAGGATTTAATATTTATTAATCCATAGTTTATACCCATATAGAAATTAATTAATTAAAAGAAAGAAGGGTTACATTATAACGTTATGAGAAGACAAATAGCATGCGCCTCTTCTCTTGGTTCTTGGCACCGCGACAAGTTTGACGGAACAACTATCGGTAAAACTAAATCCAATTCCAACTTTATGTTATAAATATTAATAGTTGGGTGTCGTTAATATATATTATTATTGTTTTATATGGTGTAATAAAATGGGATGATTGGGAGTATATGAAGAAATCGGGAGAAACATTTAATGTTAGCGTTTTGAGGGGACAAGATTTTGGTTATTAAATTTTTTGTTGATAAACTTTTGATTTCCTAATAATTACTAAGGTAATTAAATAATGCAGCGTGCAATTAACAAAGTGAGGAATTATACTATTATAATAACCGACGGGATTAGAATTGAAGTAGATGTTAACAAAGTTAATGGGTCTTGGTGGTTATCAATAGTCAATAATATAAAGTATTATATATGATATAAATTTGACTTAGATAAATAAATTATACCTTTTGTTTTTTGAGTATTTCCACTGGTTTCAGCAACAAGTTGCTTTAACCTTTACGATATTTTAATCTTTTGTATTTATTGTGTTACTATATCGTAAATAAAGTTGTGAAAATATTAGGATATAGAAAGTTAAATATTAGGTGTATTGAATTTGTTAAATTCCACTGAAGTAATGCTAATTGGAGTAGATAAGACTTATCCTTTGGTTTGAACTTTAGGAAATTGATTTTATACAATTAGGTGAGTTTTGGGTTTATGCTAGACATAGAGTAATATGATTTCTATAGACTCGTTAACTAATAAATTTGTATAGATACCTGGTAGATAGGTAACGTTTGGAGGCGAGGAAGTAGCTTTCTTGACTTCAACTCATCGGTGGAGGTAGGTTATGGTTTATGTTATTTGATAGTAAACTCTTAATAGTGATTAATATGCATTGAATGATATTATGAAGTTTTCTAGGTACTTGATTGTGTGGTTGTGTCGCTTGGTTGTGTGTTTTGTGATTGGTCTGAAATCCTGAGACCGTGATATTTATATTCTTGAACCCTCTTTATCGAAGTGATGCCTTGAATAAAGAAGGCTTGGTTAAATATTATCAATGAATTGTAAGTTGTGATAATAAACGATAAATTAATGGTATAATTGGATCATAGTGTCATGTTACGACACAGTATAATTGGATCGGAGTGTCACGTTCCGACACAGTATTCTTGGATCAGAGTGTCACGTTGTGACACAGTATTCTTGGATCGGAGTGTCAAGTTCAGACACGATATTCTTGGATCGAAGTGTCACTTCCTGACACGATATAATTTGAATTGGAGTGTAACCTTCCGACACGATAATATTAAAGGAAAAACATATTGAATTAACGAAATGTACTCAATATCAAAGAACTCAATATTCCAAATGGATTGGTTGGAGGCATGAGTCCTCATGGATGATCTTGATATTTTTGACTTATTTTTTGTTGTTTATAACTTGTTAAGTTCTTTAGTTGAGTTCATACTTTTATTCATTGTATATTAGTTTCTATTTCGGGTTTACCGATGATACCTACTCAGTACATGTTGCCTCGTATAAGCCCTACTTATGTTTTTCTTTGTTTTTGTTTTATGGAGTGCAACGAGTGTACCAACGACTTCTAATTTCCCTCAGCTCTAGCAAGTCTCGGCATCTCCGGTTCAAGGGTGAGCTATTCATTCAAGCTTGGGTTGGATTGTTTTGTCATAATCTGATGTCCTTAGTTTTCGGACACAAACTACTTTAGTTCATTTATCTTTGTGTCTTTGATACTCTTAGACTTAGTAATTGGAGATTAGATGTCCTTGTAATGATGACTTTCAAGTTTTGGGAAAATGATAGTTAATTAGTTTTGGAGCTTCCTCATTATTTTATTATTCGTAGTTGAACTATTTGTAGATGTTTGGATTTCGTTTCCTTGGTTCGCCCACCTAGGAGGGTAAGTGTGGGTGCCACTCACGACTCATTTTGGGTCGTGACAAACTTGGTATCAGAATGTTAGGTTCGGTGATCTCATCTTACAAGGATGAATCTAGTAGAGCCTTGTGGAACGGTATGGGGACATATTTACTTTTCTTTCAGAGGCTATAGGACTTTAGGATAACTTCATTCCTTCTTTCTTTCGTGCTATTAATTGAATTCAATTTGTATCTAGGTGATACAAATTGGTATCTTACCTTCTTCATTGTATTTCGCATATGTCTAGTATTCGAGTAGTAGAATTGGAAACACCAACGCTAACACGAGAGGATGCGTCCTTAGAAATAGATATGTTTTTTTTTTCTGATTCACTATAGGCATGTAATGACTAGTGACTATATAGTATGATATTTTTTATTACGTTCTTAAAGTTGAAACCCGCATTCTTCATAGGTATTGATATTAAAGATTTTTGTTCTTTGATTGTTGATTGTTCAAGCTTATTCATAAAATGAATATAGTAGAGAGGCTTAGTGTCGAGTTTGTGACATTCAATTTTTGTAAGAGAGAGCTAGAAAATAATCATTACTTTGGAAATTATGGTTCATAAAATTTTCATAACATGTATGAATTGTTTAGTGAATGGTGAAATTGGGTTGCGACAATAGAGGTTAGAATTTGTACTATGATGTTATTGAATTATTGTATATAAAGAGGGTCATGATATGACTACTAAAACACATATCACCTGGGCTAAAGATAAGACAAATTCGCTAATGTTTTGCAGTTATTCAATCGGTAGAAATGTGTGAGCTATTTGGGTACGATCTTCTCAATAAGTATGATGTGTTTTAGTGATGACTTTAATGACCTTTCAAGGTACGGTACTAGTGTTACGTGTAAATGAATACATCGATTGTCGAGTGTGAATAATAACTACTTAATAAGTAATTACTGGTATGACATGTTTAGATAATGAGATTTCATGTTGCTTTCACATTTGAGAAGCCAACTAGTTTATTACTATAGGCACTTGGAATGCATTATTTTTAAGAAAAATTTTAGCAGTGGATCTTTGGTACAATACTAATATATTTAGGTTGTGAAATGTATCTTGAGGGTTCTGAATGAGGACTGACCGATTTATCTTAAGCTTCAAAAGGTATATTGATACTAGAATGACAAACTTACAGGGAAATAAAGTCTTATTGAGTATACTTGGGTGAACTAAAATAAAGATTTAAGTAAGAAACTGCTTATAAAATTAAGTTAGTCCCTTAAGTTTGTTGGTATACTTGAGTTTAAGGTGTCAAGTCGAGGAGAAGGTTCACTTCTTGATGATGAATGTTTCTAGCTAAGCATGATGGTAAAAAGAGAAAGTGATATATGACCTATATGATTTATGTTTGTTGTACTAGTATCGAAAATACTCATTTAGAATCAGTTTTAGTGGCAACCATGTCTTGAA
This sequence comes from Solanum corneliomulleri, assembly GCA_027704805.1. Classification (NCBI taxonomy): domain Eukaryota; kingdom Viridiplantae; phylum Streptophyta; class Magnoliopsida; order Solanales; family Solanaceae; genus Solanum; species Solanum corneliomulleri. The sequence goes on from JAKWIY010003056.1 coordinate 23,037,473, forward strand.
AGTGTTTCACCGGTTATGATATCGAATTTAGTATTTGCTTAAGAGTTGGACACTAGACCTAATCCTCTTTGAAAAAGGATTGAAATTATTCTCTTCATTTGGTTTCCATTTCTTGATAGAAAAAAATATTGGAATTGTAACCCTATTTGTAGTTGGTTTTGACTTTGTGAGAAAAAACATAATTGTATACATAAAGGAAGATCTTGTGAGATAATTTGAACTACTCATTATTTTTTTTCCTTGAAAGACATCACGACATAAGAGAGGTTTGAGAGAGATTTCAACAAGAGAGAAGAGGGAAGAGAGAAGAAAAAAAATTGTTTTGTTGCATACCTTTTCTCCGACCAACAGCCTTCAGATCATATTTCTCAATTAACTGACCATAGAATCGAGCTAAAATTTTAACTACATGTTCCTGACATCTTGGTTATTGATTTGAATTGTGGAGATTGGATTAGGATGTCTGCAAGATCATTTTTTGGTCTCGAACAGCAACTGCGTTTGGGTGGTGCTTGCACTAAAATTGTAAAGGCATTGTATGTATAGTGTGTATTATGAGGTGTTTTAGTATAATATTTAATAAGAGGAATCTTAATTTAAGACAATGGAGATGATTAGAGTTCTCAAGGATAATGGAATGACTATTGTTTGTCGTTTTTGCAAAAAGAATGTGGTAGTAGACGCCTTAGGTTGAAAGACAGTGCATATAGGTAGTCTACCATTGGTACATGCAGGAGAGTGTCCCTTGGCTATGGATGTCAATGCCTAAGCCAATTACTTTGTAAGACTGGATACATTAAAATCTGGTAGAATTTGGTTTCCGGGGAGGTGAAAAAGTTCTTATTGGAGCATGTCATGGGCTCAGAGACAGGTGGTTTCATATATTTTAATATGATCATGGTTTTAGTGGCAGAAATTTATCAAATTGGCTAAAAACTATCGAATAAGATTTAAGAAAAGAGTGAACATACATTCATGTTGAGTGTGATGATAAGTTATCATGTGATTTTGGGTTTGTTAATAACTACGGTCGAATTTTTAGCGAAGGATATAATAAGATCGATGAAGAGGCAATCAACGATAAGTGAAGACATGTGAAATCACAAAAATCTTAAAGGTATTTTTCATGTTAATAGATAAGAAGATTGAGATACATAGTTCGGTTACAATTCAAGCTTTTCATTCTGAAACTACTTTTGTGGTGGCAAGGTATGAATTATTGAGATAAAAAAAAAGGAATACAAATATATTAATTATATCAGATATTAAACATATGGAAGGACTTATGCATAGTTTGGATTGAAAAATTTGTTACAGTTGATTATTAAATGATCGAAGGAAGGATTTCACTTCAAAGTGTTAGTTTATAGTATTAGGTAATATTATAGATTATTGGTCAAGGAATAAGATTGCTAAGCGAGTTAGTAAAATGAACAACAATATGGTGTATCGAAGATTTCAAGGTATTTGAAATTTGTGACATGGATAAAATTTAAGGAAACAGACCTCTCGTATAAATCCTTGGGGTCTAGTATACAGAATAATTTGAGTGACCAACAATTTTACATAGTGTTGGTATGAGATATGTTATAGTTTTGAATTGTAACTAAAGCATGGTAGATAAAAGTGGTATGAAGTTTACTTTGGGTGTGATTTAATAGTTTTATCTTGATGGGAAGGTAGTATCAAGTTTGAAATTAGTTTTATTAGCTTTGTTTGTGTCTCACATTTGTAATGAAATGTTCAAATAGAGAGAGCGATAGTCATACTTGAACGTGAATTTGATATGAATGCTTTGATACTAATGATGGTGTAGGTGTCAGGAAGATGATTGATGTGGTTATGAAGTTTTGTTGGTGTTAAGAGTGTTAACTTCAGTTGATGTGGGATTCAATAAACCAGGAATTTATGGAACTATAATAGGGACTAAATTGGTGATTATGAGTAACTAGAAAACCAAAAAGATAGAGTTAGATGAATGAAAATATTTGATATGGGCCCTATAAAAAGATTATCAAGAGTTATTCCACCTTGGTTATGTACATTATTATGTGACCAACTACATCATTCCGGCGTGGTTTGGAGTATGATTCACTTGCAACGCTCGTGTGTGCTTTCACTTCTAAGGGAAACCCAAGTAGTGGATATGGTATATCCATTTTGTGATTGTCCTCCTGATTGTAACCAATATTGACTAAGGATTTTATAATGATTATGTTGGATAATAATTGTCCAGATGACTAAGGATTTTATAATGATTATGTTGGATAATATTTTTCCTGATGACTGTGTCAAGGTTTAGTTAGAAAATCGGTCAGTTTAAGAGTCCATTGGAAATAGCTTTGTTCTTAGTTGAGTTTATTCAGATGATCTCATTTGAGAAATTGTATGGGAGGAGGTGTAGATCTCCATTTAGTTAGGTTGACACTTTTGATATGTAGCCTTTGTTATTAATATTTTGAAAGATTTGTTGAGACAACTATCCTTTCTTACCCTCACCTTCCTTTGGTCGTTCGAGGACGAACGATGGGTAAATTGATTTCTAATGTAACGACCCATTTGATAGTTTTTGGGGTACTAGAGTTTTTTAAGTCATAGCATACTTTTTGATAGATTATAAATATATAATTTGGACAATTCGTTACGATAATTATAAAATTAATGGGGTAGTTTTAATAAATAATTTATTAATGGTTAAAGAGAAAACACTAAAATTGATAGGATTTAATTTTTATTAATCCATAATTTATACCCATGTATAAATTGATTAAATAAAAGAAATAAGGGTCATATTATTTGGTTATCAGAACAAAAATAGCATGCGCCTCTTCTCTCGGTTCTTGGCACCGCCGACAAGTATGACAGAACAACTACGGATAAAACTCAATCCCATTCCAAGTTTCTGTTATAAATATTAATAATTGGGTGTCATTAATCTTTATTATTATTGTTTTATAAGGTGTAAAAAAAAATTGGTAGTATATGAAGAAATTGAGAGAAATACTTAATGTTACCATTTTGAGGGGACAAGGTTTTGGTTATTAAATTATTTTTTGATTACTTTTTATTTCCTAATAATTACTAAGGGAATTAAATAGTACAGCGTGCACTTAACAAAGTGAGGAATTATACTATTATAATAATCGACGACATTAGAATTGAAGTAGATGTTAACAAAGTTAATGGGTTTTGGTGGTTATTAATAGTCAAAAATAAAAGTATTGTATGCGATATAAATTTGAATTAGAATGACAAATTATACCTTGCTTTTTTAGTATTGCCACTGCTTTCGGCAACCAATGGCTTTAACCTTTATAATCTTTCAATATTTGGTGTTTATTGTGTTAATGTATCATAAATTAAGTTGTGAAAATATTGAGATAGTTAAATATTCGGTGTATTCGGTGTATTGAATTTGTTAAGTTCCACTAAAGTTATGCTAGTTGGAGGAGCTAAGACTTATCCTTTGGTTTGAACTTTAGGAAATTGATCATAGAATTAGGTGAGTTTTTGGTTTAGGCTAAACATAGAGTAATATTATGTCAATAGACTCGTGAACTTACAAACTATGTATGTATACATGGAGGCGAGGAAGTAGCTTGCTTGACATCAGCTCATCGGTGGAGGTAGGTTATGGTTTATGCTATTTGATAGTAAACTCTTAAATGTTATTAATATGCATTGATTGATATTGTGAAGTTCTCTACGTACTTGGTTTTGTGGTTGTGTTTCTTGGTTGTGTGTTTAGCGATTGGTCTGAAATTCTGAGACCGTGACATTCATATACTTGAACACTCTTTATCAAAGTGATGCCTTTAATAAAGAAGGTTTGGTGAAATATTATTAATAAATTGATAGTGATGATAATAAATGATAAATTAATAGTATAATTTGATCGGAGTGTCACGTTTCGACATGGTATAATTGGATCAGAGTGTCACATTCCAACACAATATTCTTTGATCTGAGTGTCATGTTCCGACATTGTATTCTTGGATCAGAGTGTCACATTTGGATACGGTATTCTTGGATCGGAGTGTCACGTCCCGGCACGATATAATTGGATCAGAGTGTCATGTTCGGACACGATAATATTAAAATCAAAACATATTTAATTTATGGAATGTACTGAATCTCAAAGAAGTCAATGCCCTAAGCTGTTTTGTTAGAGGCATGAGTCCTCATGGATGATCTTGGTATTGTTGACTTATTATATTCTTACTTTAATGTTGTCGACACCTGTTCCTGTTTTTTTTTTGTTGTTTATCAGTTGTAAAGTTCTATAGTTGAGTTCATACTATTAGTCATTGTATATTAGTTCCAATTTTGGGTTTACCGATGATACCTACTCAGTACATGTTGCCCTGCACTTATCCCTACTTGTGTTTTTCTTTATTTTTTTTCCTTTTATGGTGTTCAACGAGTGTAAAAATGACTTCAAATTTACCTCAGCTCTAGCAAGTCTCGGTATCTAAGGTTCAAGGGTGAGCTATTCATTCAAGCTTGGGCTGGATTCTTTTTGTCATTATCTGATTTCCTTAGTTTTTGGACACTAATTTCTTTTGTTCATTTATTTTGGTTTCTTTGGTACTCTTAGATTTAGTAATTGGTGATTAGATGTCCTTGTTGTGATGAATTTCAGGTTTTTGAAAAATGATAGTTGATAAGTTTTGGAGCTTTCACATTATTTTATTATTCCTAGTTGAACTAGTGGTAGATGTTGGGATTTGGTTTCCTTGGTTCGCCCACCTAGGAAAGTAAGTTTGGATGCCACACAACTCATTTTGGTTCGTGACAAGTTTTTTATAGATGGCTTTTTACTTGCTCTGATACCATATTGAACTGATTGAAAATCTTATTTAAAAGTTTAAATTATTAATGAAAGAACATTTTTTTATTTATTTAAATCTTACTATTAGGTACTACTGAAAGTAAATCTAATTCTTTACTAGAATAAACTTTAAAATAAAGTAATTAAATATACATTTGACTTCTCCTTTGTCATTATTTGTGAAATTAATATCATGAAAAACTTTCACCTATTAGGAGATAGGACAAAAATACTTAAATGTAATAGATCATCGTACATCTTTTAAAAATATAGAGGAAATTCAAATATACATCTATTTTCATGGATTATTTTTAAAAAATAAATATATATGACTTAGCAATTTGATATGTGGATTTCCGTATCTAGAACAACTTTAACAAAATAGGTATTTAGTTGAAATAGATTTTTATTTTGCGGTAAGATTTATTACCATAAAAATATTTAGTCATGATTGAGTGAATGTAATTATATAGTAGCTGAAGCCTTTAACAATATTTAAATAGTTTTTTGATTGTAAGTACTCATATTTATTATTGTCATTAAAATAGAAAAGGATGATAATTATATTATTATCATTAAATAATTGTCTGACATAATTTATTTGTTATATCATATGTATGTGTCCCCCCCCCCATCAACACACATATTTGAAAATTCTAATATTTATTTGTGCCACTTTAAATTTCTTAAACACAATGATTACCCCCTCCCCCTCCCAAATTCAATGTTAACTTATTTTTAGGTTTATTTCATTATTCAAGGGTCCACATGCATATTTGAAACTTTTTCATATTTGCTTTTTTATTTGTTGGAAAAACTTATATTAGTTATGATTAATAAAAGGACAAATAGTAGAAACTATAAAGTATAGTTTTAAATTGTGTTCTTAAATATTTTTCTTAATATATGTGAATTATCTCATACATGTAATTAATATGAAATTGAGAGAGTATTTTTTTATTTTTCAAGCATGAGAAATTATGGTTAATGTAGCAGCGATGCATTTATATGTATCAAACTATCATTTATTAGAACTAAGCTAATAAATTTTGTTTTTAATTCATTCATAATTTCATAATTGCATGGATTTTAAGGGGCATATAAATCTTGGAGGATCATAGGAAACAGTTGGGAGTTGGATGTTTGTAAAATGAAGAAAAATGTAGATGTAAAATGAAGTTTGTATTGTATGTGGCCCACATGATCAAAGCAATGAACCTCTTTAAAATGACTTAAAGCACCTGTAGTTGGTAGAATTTAAGGAAATAGACCTATCGTATAAATCCTTGGGGTGTAGTAGAAGGTTGTATTGATTCTTGCCTATGAATTTAGATGTGATTGTGAGATGTGCACTAGTTCGATACAGACTTACGAGGAGTATATCATCGATATTTTAATTATTGAATTTTGATTTGGGTGTTTATAGTGAGGTATAGAAAATTTAGAGTTTTATGTGAGATTAGATTGCTCAAATTAAGATAGATAACTTAAGAATGACGCACAAGGTGATATACTATTTTTAATGGTTATTGAGAATTTTGAGTTGAATTAATACTACTCTATTGATGTGATGGGACTACATAGAATATTATGAGGTGTTATATAGACATTTGATGGTGAATAGATGCTATGAGCTTATATTATACAGAATAATTTGAGTGACCAACAATTTTACCAAGTGTTGGCATGAGACATGTGATAGTTTTGAATGGTAACTAAAGCATGGTAGGTGAAAGTGGTATGATGTTTACTTTGGGTGTGATTTAATAGTTTTATCTTTATGGTAAGGTAGTATAAAATTTGAAATTAGTTTTATTAGATTTGTTTGTGTCTCACATTTGTCATGAAATGTTCAAATAGAGAAAGCGATAGTCATACTTCAACGTGAATTTGTTATGAATGCTTTGATACTAACAATGGTTTAGGTGTCAGGAAGATGATTAATGTGGTTATGATATTTTGTTGGTGTTAAGAGTGTTAACTTCAGTTGATGTTGGATTCAATAAACCAAGAATTAATGGAATTATAATAGGGACTAAATTGGTTATTATGAGTAACTAGAAAACCAAAAAGATAGAGTTAGATGAATGAAAATATTTGATATGGGCCCTATCAAAAGATTGTCAAGAGTTATTCCACCTTGGTTATGTACATTATTATGTGACCAACTACTTTATTCCGGCGTGGTTTGGATTATGATTCACTTGCTACGCTCGTGTGTGCTTTCACTTCCAAGGGAAACCCAAGTAGTGGATATGGAATATCCATTTCGTGATTGTCCTCCTGATTGTAACCAATATTGACTAAGGATTTTATAATGATTATGTTGAATAATATTTCTCCTGATGACTAAGGATTTTATAATGATTATGTTGGATAATATTTGTCCTGATGTATGTGTCAAGGTTTAGTTAGAAAATCGGTCAGTTTAAGAGTCCATTGGAAATAGTTTTGTTGTTAGTTGAGTTTACATTTCACAAAAATTATAAGTAGAGTATTGAGATGACCTCATTTGAGACATTGTATGGGAGGAGGTGTAGATCTCAATTTAGTTAGGTTGACACTTTTGATATGAAGCCTTTGTTATTAATATTTTGAAAGAATTGTTGAGACAACTATCCTTTCTTACCCTCACCATCATTTGGTCATTCGAGGTCGAACGATGGGTAAATTGGTATCTAATGTAATGACCCATTTGATTGTTTTTGGGGTACTCGAGTTTTTTAAGTCATAACATACTTTTTGATTGATTATAAATAGATAATTTGGACTATTCTTTACAATAATTATAAAATTAATGGGGTAGTTTTAATAAATAATTTATTAATGGTTAAAGAGATAACGCTAAAATTAATAGGATTTAATATTTATTAATCCATAATTTATACCCATGTATAAATTAATTAAATAAAAGAAAGAAGGGTCATATTATTTGGTTATCAGAACACAAATAGCATGCGTCTCTTCTCTCGATTCTTGGCACCCCCGACAAGTTTGACGGAACAACTACGTGTAAAACTCAATCCCATTCCAACTTTCTGTTATAAATATTAATAATTGGGTGTCGTTAATCTTTATTATTATTGTTTTATAAGGTGTAAATAAAAGTTGGTAGTATATGAAGAAATTGAGAGAAATACTTAATGTTACCATTTTGAGGGGACAAGGTTTTGGTTATTAAATTATTTTTTGATTACTTTTTATATCCTAATAATTACTAGGAGAATTAAATAGTACAGCGTGCACTTAACAAAGTGAGGAATTATACTATTATAATAATCGATGACATTAGAATTGAAGTAGATGTTAACAAACTTAATGGGTCTTGGTGGTTATTAATAGTCAAAAATAAAAGTATTGTATGAGATATAAATTTTAATTAGAATGACAAATTACACCTTGCTTTTTTAGTATTGCCACTGCTTTCGGCAACCAATGGCTTTAACCTTTACAATATTTTAATCCTTGGTATTTATTGTGTTACTATATCATAAATTAAGTTGTGAAAATATTGAGATAGTTAAATATTCGGTGTATTCGGTGTATTGAATTTGTTAAGTTCCACTAAAGTTATGCTAATTGGAGGAGTTAAGACTTATCTTTTGGTTTGAACTTTAGGAAATTGATTATACAATTAGGTGAGTTTTTAGTTTAGGATGAACATAGAGTAATTTGATGTCTATAGACTCGTGAACTTACAAATTATGTATATATACATGGTAGATTGAAAATGTTTGGAGGCGAGGAAGTAGCTTGCTTGACTTCAGCTCATCGGTGGAGGTAGGTTATGGTTTATGCTATTTGATAGTAAACTCTTAAATGTTATTAATATGCATTGAATGATATTGTGAAGTTTTCTACGTACTTGATTGTGTGGTTGTGTTGCTTGGTTGTGTGTTTAGCGATTGGTCTGAAATTCTGAGACCGTGACATTCATATACTTGAACCCTCTTTATCAAAGTGATGCCTTGAATAAAGAAGGTTTTGTGAAATATTATCAAAAAAATGGAAACTGGTGATAATAAATGATAAATAAATAGTATAATTGGATCGGAGTGTCAAGTTTCGACATGGTATAATTGGATCGGAGTGTCACATTCCAATACAATATTCTTTGATCTGAGTGTCACATTCCGACATTGTATTCTTAGATCAGAGTGTCACATTTGGATACGGTATTCTTGGATCGGAGTGTCACGTCCCGGCACGATATAATTGGATAAGAGTGTCACGTTCCGACACGATAATATTGATGGAAAAACATATTAAATTTATGGAATGTACTCAATCTCAAAGAAGTTAATGCCCTAAACAGTTTTGTTAGAGGCATGTGTCCTCGTGGATGATCTTGATATTTTTGACTTATTATATACTTACATTACTGTTGTCGACACTTGTTCCTGTTTTTTTTTGTTGTTTATCACCTGTTAAGTTCTATAGTTGAGTTCATACTATTAGTCATTGTATATTAGTTTCAATTTTGGGTTTACCGATGATACCTGCTCAGTACATGTTGCCCTGCACTGAGCCCTACTTGTGTTTTTCTTTGTTTTCCTTTTATGGAGTGCAACGAGTGTAAAATTGACTTCGAATTTACCTCAGCTCTAGCAAGTCTCGGCATCTCAGGTTCAAGGGGGAGCTACTCATTCAAGCTTGGGTTTGATTCTCTTTATCATTATCTGATTTCCTTAGTTTTTGGACACAAATTTGTAATGACCTCTTTAGTCGTTTTGAGCAGCAGATTTTATTTCTGGAAAACTGGCTGAGACGACGGACCCCAGGACGGACCGTCATGGGCACGACAGACTGTCACAGGGTCTCGTTTCAAAACACTTAGAAATTCTGAAATTGGGTATTGAAATCGACTCTCTGAACTTCGTGACGGAATGGCAGGACGAACCGTCACAGGCGTGACGGACCGTCACAGATTCTTTAGTAGAAATTGAGTCTCTAACTTTGCGACGACCTGCAGGACGGACCGTCACAGGCACGACGGGCCGTCACAGGTTGCGTAATCCAGTCTGGGTCGGATTTCTGGTTAAGTTTTAAAGGGGCGCTTTGGACTATTCCTACTATAATTATAAATTTCGTGGGTTAGTATTAATAATTCAATTACTTAGGGGTTAAAAGAGGTAACCTTGAGTTAATTAGTGGGTTATTAATGACATCTTTTATACTTAATTATATGCTAATTAGGGTAAAAGAAAGAGGGTTTGAATAAGAAAAATAGAAAGAACAAAGAGAGGGAAAGAGACACGAATTGAGAGAGGAGAAACGAGAAGAAGAACAAATCTTTGGGAAATTGCTTGCTTGATCACTAATCTTCGGTGGAGGTAGGTTATGGTTTTCACACTATTCGTAGTAAACTCTTAATAGTGAATGATATGTGTTGGTAATGTTATCTCATCTTCTATATGCTTAATTGTATGCTTGCATGAATATGATTATGTAATTGTGATAAAATAAGCATGATGAAGCTATTGAATCACAAATCTTGAAAAACCCTAATCTCTTTGTTAATGATGACGCCTTGGTAATAAAGAAGGCTTGATAAAGTAAAGTGATGAGCTTGATAATGCCTTAGTATAAGAAAAGGCTTGATGAACTAAAGTAATGAGAATGATGATGCCTTGGTATAACAGAAGGCTTGAGGAATTGATAGAATGAGATTAGGGGATCGGAGTGGCACGTTCCAACACATAGAATTAAGGGATCGGGTGTCACGAACCGACACGTAGATTTAGGGGATCGGGTGTCACGAACCGACACGTAGATTTAGGGGATCGGGTGTCATGAACTGACACGTAGATTTAGGGGATCGGGTGTCACGAACCGACACGTAGATTTAGGGGATCGGTGTCACGATCGACACGTGTAGATTTAGGGGGACCGGGTGTCACGAACGACAGTAGATTTAGGGGATCGGGAGTGTCACGTTCCAACACATAGTAGTAATGGAGCGGAGTGTCACGTACCGACACAAGAGGAATATGGATAATGAATCTTGAAAGATGCTAATATACTCAATCTAATGAATCTAATTCCCAAATTAGTATGGTATTGAGGCTTGAGTCCTCATGTGTGAACTTGACGATAATTGTTAATGATATAGTACTTGTTGTTGCTACATGTTGAGTATCATAGTTGATTTTATAATATTACTTGATATATATTGTCTTCTATTTTGAGTTGGCCGATGATATCTACTCTATACCCGTGTTTTGTACTGACCCCTACTTTTTTGTTTTCTTTCTTGTTATTTGTGGAGTGCAGCAAACGTGACGTCGTCTTCAACTCAACCGCAATTCTAGCCAGTCTTCGTCACACCGGATCTTTTGGGTGAGCTAATGCTTCTAGCTTGGACTGGACTTTCTTCCTCATGTCTTGATGCCTTGAAGTTCCAGCATGGACTAGCTTTTACTTACTTTAGCTTTTAGAATACTCTTAGTTTAGTCATTTGATCATAGATGTTCTTGTGGTGATGACTTCTAGATTTTGGGGAATAATAGATGTTGAATTTTAATAGTTATTGAATTGGTTTGTATTAATGAGTTTAAGTCTTCCGCATTACTTTCTGTTGATATACATTGAAATGTTAAGGTTTAGATTGGTTGGTTCACTCACATAGGAGGGTAACTGTGGGTGCCAGTCGCGGCTCGGTTTTGGGTCATGACAAACTTGGTATCAGAGCATTAGGTTCGTTGGTCTCATCACACAAGAACAAGTCTAGTAGAGTCTTAAGGAACGGTAGGGGGACGCCTTACTTTTCTTTGAGAGGCTATAAGACTTTAGGAAAATTCCATTCTTTCTTTCTTTCTTTCGTGCTACTACTTGAATCCAATGGTATCTAGGTGATACAATTGGTATCTGACCATCTCTCACTCTATTTCGCAAATGGTTAGAACTAGAGCAACGACCGCGCCAACACCAACACCGGAAGCAAGACCAGAGACTGAGCCAGCCACTGGGGCTGTGGCTCGAGGAAGAGCAGTGGCAAAAGGCCGTGGTAGAGGTCGTGGGAGGACGTCCTCTAGAGGAAGAGGACAAGTACCTAGCCCATCTGATGCTAGGGCGGTGACTCCTCCACCGACTGAGGAAGTAGTACGAGAGGGTGAGGAAGGGGAGCATGAACAAGTGCAAAATGAGGAATTGCCACCCCAACCTACCCCAGAGATGATCAATCAGGTTCTTGCTTATCTTAGCGGGTTATCTGATCAGGGTCAGGCACCTCCAGTGATTTCTCCACCAACACCTCCGGTTTCAGAGGTACAACATGCAGCCACTATGGCTCCCCCCATGGATGCCTCATTGGAAATAGGCACGTTTCCTCGTCTGACTACAGGGCCTATAATGACAAATGATCAGCATGAACTTTTCAGTAAGTTCTTAAAATTGAAACCTCCAGTCTTCAAGGGTGCTGAATCTGAGGATGCCTACAATTTTCTGGTTGATTGTCATGAGCTACTACACAAGATGGGTATAGTAGAACGGTTTGGTGTTGAGTTTGTGACTTATCAGTTTCAAAGGAACGCCAAAATGTGGTGGCGGTCACATGTAGAGTGTCAACCAACAGAGGCACCACCTATGACTTGGGCCTCATTCTCTAGCTTGTTTATGGAGAAGTATATCCCCCGAACATTGAGGGATAGGAAAAGAGATGAGTTCTTGAGCCTAGAGCAAGGTAGGATGTCGGTTACTTCATATGAGGCGAAGTTTCGTGCATTATGCCACCCAACTTTGTTTCAGTCCACAAGAGCGGATTCGCCGTTTTCTGAAGGGGTTGAGGTCAGAATTGCGGATTTCAGCCTTACAGGTAGCGGCTACGGCAAAATCCTTCCAAGAAGTGGTAGACTTCGTGATAGAGGTGGAAGGAGTGAATCCAGATGACTTCACCATGGCATCGACATCTAAAAATATTTCGTAAGGGAGGTGAGTTTAATGGTTCTTACTCTAGAGGATAGGGTTCCGGAGGTTACTCAGTTCGACCAATTCAGTCTTCACTACAGACTGTAGTTGGGGGTCCACCTCAGACCGGTCAACACTTCTCTGAGAGACCTTTGGTTGACTCTAGAGAGTGTTATGGATGTGGGGAGACTGGACATATTAGGAGGAATTTTCCAAAACAGAGTTATAGACCCCCAATAGCTAGAGGTAGAGGTGGTCATGGTAAAGGCCGTTATTCTGGAGGACGCGGTGGTCGAGGTAATGGTGGTCACCAAAACGGCCGGGGTGATGGGCAAACTGGAGCCACTACATCACAACATGGTAGGGGCAACGGGCAAACAAACGAAAGGGCCCATTGTTATGCTTTCCCTGGGAGATCTGAAGCGGAGGCATCTGATGCTGTCATCACAGGTAATGATTGCATGGCTTCTGTATTGTTTGATCCTGGATCAACATTTTCTTATGTATCTTCTTCATTTGCTAATGGTCTAAATTTACATTGTGAATTACTTGACATGCCTATTCGTGTTTCTACTCCGGTGGGTGAGTCTGTGATAGTTGAAAAGGTATATAGGTCTTGTTTGGTGAATTTTGTGGGGAGCAACACTTATGTAGATTTGGTTATCTTAGAAATGGTTGACTTTGATGTAATTCTGGGTATGACTTGGATTTCTCCGAATTTTGCGATTTTGGATTGTAATGCTAAAACTATGACGTTAGCCAAGCCTGGGACAGATCCGTTAGTGTGGGAGGGAGACTACACTTCCAATCCGGTTCGTATTGTCTCCTTTCTTCGTGCTAAGAGAATGGTTAGTAAGGGTTGTTTAGCTTTCTTGGCACACCTCAGGGATGATACTACCCAAGTACCTTCGATGGAGTCAGTTTCGGTAGTCCGTGAGTTTTTGGATGTGTTCCATGCAGATCTTCCTGGTATGCCACCGGATAGGGATATTGACTTCTGCATCGATCTTGAACCGAGCACTCGCCCCATTTCTATACCCCCTTATAGAATGGCTCCCGCGGAATTAAGAGAGTTAAAGGCTCAACTTCAAGAATTGTTGAGCAAAGGCTTCATTAGACCAAGTGCATCTCCTTGGGGTGCTCCGGTTTTGTTTGTGAAGAAGAAGGATGGAAGTTTTCTGATGTGCATAGACTACCGGCAGTTGAACAAAGTAACTATTAAGAACAAGTATCCTCTTCCTCGCATTGATGACTTGTTCGATCAGTTACAAGGTGCTTGTGTCTTCTCTAAGATTGACTTGAGATCCGGTTATCATCAATTGAAAATACGGGCAACGGATGTGCCAAAGACTGCTTTTCGAACCAGGTATGGGCATTACGAATTTGTACTGATGTCTTTTGGTCTTACAAATGCCCCTGCTGCGTTCATGAGCTTGATGAACGGGATTTTTAAGCCATATTTGGATCTCTTTGTCATCGTATTCATTGATGATATAATGGTATACTCAAAGAGCAAGGAGGAACATGAGGAGCATTTGAGAATTCTATTGGAAATGTTGAGGGAGAAAAAGCTTTATGCCAAGTTCTCTAAGTGTGAGTTTTGGCTAGATGCAGTGTCCTTGTTGGGGCATGTAGTTTCTAAGGATGGAGTGATGGTAGATCCTTCTAAGATTGAGACAGTGAAGAATTGGGTAAGACCTACTAATGTGTCAGAAATAAGGAGCTTTGTTGGATTAGCTAGCTATTATCGTCGATTTGTCAAGGGATTCTCTTCCATTGCTACCCAATTGACGAACTTGACTAAGCAAAATGTTCCATTTGTATGGTCGTACGAATGTGAGGAAAGCTTTCAGAAGCTCAAGACTTTGTTGACTACTGCACCTATCCTTACCTTGCCAGTAGAGGGTAAGAACTTCGTTGTTTATTGTGATGCATCCTATTCTGGTTTGGGTGCAGTGCTAATGCAAGAGAAGAACGTAATTGCTTATGCTTCAAGGCAATTAAAGGTGCATGAACGTAATTATCCAACTCATGATTTGGAATTGGCCGCGGTAGTGTTTGCATTAAAGCAATGGAGACACTATCTATATGGGGTTAATTGTGAGGTCTATACGGATCATCGTAGCCTACAATATATATTTACTCAGAAGGATTTGAACTTGAGACAGAGGAGATAGATGGAACTACTGAAGGACTACGACATCACTATCTTGTATCATCCGGGAAAAGCGAATGTTGTGGCGGATGCTTTAAGTAGAAAGGCGGGAAGCATGGGAAGTCTAGCTCACTTGCAAGTTTCTAGACGCCCATTGGCTAGAGAGGTTCAGATTCTGGCTAATGACCTTATGAGGTTAGAAGTAAATGAGAAGGGAGGATTGTTAACTTGTGTGGAGGCAAGATCTTCCTTCCTTGACAAGATTAAGGGAAAGCAGTTTAATGATGAGAAATTGATCCGGATCCAAGATAAAGTGTTGCGAGGAGAGGCTAAGGGAGCAACAATCGATGAGGAAAGTGTGTTGAGGATTAAGGGAAGGGTATGTGTACCCCGCGGCGATGATTTGATCAACACTATTCTGACAGAGGCTCATAGTTCAAGGTATTCTATACACCCTGGTGCAACCAAGATGTATCGTGACCTAAAACAACACTTTTGGTGGAGTAGAATGAAGCGTGACATTGTGGATTTTGTTGCCAAATGTCCAAATTGTCAACAAGTAAAGTATGAACACCAGAGGACCAGAGGAACACTTCAGAGAATGCCCATTCCGGAACGGAAGTGGGAAAGAATTGCAATGGACTTTGTGGTTGGTCTTCCAAAGACAATGGGTAAGTATGACTCCATTTGGGTGATTGTTGATAGGTTAACTAAGTCTGCGCACTTTATTCCGGTCAAGGTGACTTACAATGCAGAGAAGTTAGCCAAGATCTATATCTAGAAATCGCTCGATTTCATGGAGTTCCACTCTCCATTATATCAGATAGAGGTACGCAGTTTACCTCTAAGTTTTGGAAAACATTGCATGCTGAATTGGGTACTAGGTTGGATCTTAGTACCACATTCCACCCTCAGACAGATAGTCAGTCTGAGCGAACGATTCAAGTGTGGGAGGATATGCTTCGTGCATGTGTGATAGAATTTGGTGGCCATTGGGATAGCTTCTTACCGTTAGCGGAGTTTTCATACAATAATAGCTATCACTCAAGTATTGATATGGCTCCATTTGAAGCACTGTATGGGAGAAGATGTAGGTCTCCCATTGGTTGGTTTGATGCATTTGAGGTTAGACCTTGGGGTACTGACCTTTTGAGGGATTCGTTAGATAAAGTGAAGTGCATTCAAGAAAAGCTTCTAGCGGCTCAAAGTAGGCAAAAAGAATATGCGGATCTAAAGGTTAGAGACTTGGAGTTCATGGAGGGTGAACAAGTCTTGTTGAAGGTTTCGCCCATGAAAGGGGTGATGCGGTTCGGTAAATGAGGTAAACTAAGCCCAAGGTATATTGGTCCCTTTGAAGTACTTAAGCGAGTAGGGGAGGTGGCTTACGAATTAGCCTTGCCTCCAGGGCTGTCCCGAGTGCATCCGGTATTTCATGTGTCTATGTTGAAAAGATACCATGGGGATGGAAACTACATTATCCGTTGGGATTTAGTTTTGCTTGATGAGAATTTGTCTTATGAGGAGGAGCCTGTTGCTATTTTAAATAGAGAAGTTCGCAAGTTGAGGTCAAGGGAGATTGCATCAATCAAGGTGCAATGGAAGAATCGGCCGGTTGAAGAAGCCACTTGGGAGAAGGAGGCCGATATGCAAAAAAGATACCCACATCTGTTTAAAGATTCAGGTACTCCTTCTCGCCCTTGTTTTTCTTCTTGTGATCGTACGAGGACGAACGATGGGTAAATTGGTATCTATTGTAACGACCTGTTTAGTCGTTTTGAGCAGCAGATTTTATTTCTGGAAAACTGGCTGAGACGACGAACCCCAGGACGGACCGTCATGGGCACGACGGACCGTCGCAGGGTCTCATTTCAAAACACTTAGAAATTCTGAAATTGGGTACTGAAATCGACTCTCTGAACTTCGTGACAGAATGGCAGGACGGACCGTCACAGGCGTGACGAACTGTCACAGATTCTTTAGTAGAAATTAAGTCTCTAAACTTTACGACGACCTGCAGGACGGACCGTCGCAGGCATGACGGACCGACACAGGTTGCGTAATCTCAGTCTGGGTTGGATTTCTGGTTAAGTTTTAAAGGGGCGTTTTGGACTATTCCTGCTATAATTATAAATTTCGTGGGTTAGTATTAATAACTCAATTACTTGGGGGTTAAAAGAGGTAAACTTGAGTTAATTAGTGGGTTATTAATGACATCTTTTATACTTAATTATATGCTTATTAGGGTAAAAGAAAGAGGGTTTGAATAAGAAAAATAGAAAGAACAAAGAGAGGGAAAGAGAAACGAATTGAGAGAGGAGAAACGAGAAGAAGAACAAAGCTTTGGGAAATTTCTTGCTTGATCACTAATATTCGGTGGAGGTAGGTTATGGTTTTCACACTAATTGTAGTAAACTCTTAATAGTGAATGATATGTGTTGGTAATGTTATCTCATCTTCTATATGCTTAATTGTATGCTTGCATGAATATGATTAAGTAATTGTGATAAAATAAGCATGATGAAGCTATTGAATCCCAAATCTTGAAAAACCCTAATCTCTTTGTTAATGATGACGCCTTGTTAATAAAGAAGGCTTGATAAACTAAAGTGATGAGCTTGATGATGCCTTAGTATAAGAAAATGCTTGATGAACTAAAGTAATGAGAATGATGATGCCTTGGTATAAGAGAAGGCTTGAGGAATTGATAGAATGAGATTAGGGGATGGGAGTGTCACGTTCTGACACATAGAATTAAGGGATCGGGTGTCACGAACCGACATGTAGATTTAGGGGATCGGGGGTCACGAACTGACACATAGATTTAGGGGATCGGGTGTCACGAACCGACACGTAGATTTAGGGGATCAAGTGTCACGAACCGACATGTAGATTTAGGGGATCGGGTGTCACGAACCGACACGTAGATTTAGGGGGACCGGGTGTCACGAACCGACACGTAGATTTAGGGGATCGGAGTGTCACGTTCCGACACATAGTAGTAAGGGAGCGGAGTGTCACGTACCGACACAAGAGGAATATGGATAATGAATCTTGAAAGATGCTTATATACTCAATCTAATGAATCTAATTCCCAAATGAGTATGGTATTGAGGCTTGAGTCCTCATGTGTGAACTTGACGATAATTGTTAATGATATAGTACTTGTTGTTGCTACATGTTGAGTATCATAGTTGATTTTATAATATTACTTGATATATATTGTCTTCTATTTTGAGTTGGCCGATGATATCTACTCAGTACCAGTGTTTTGTACTGACCCTACTTTTATGTTTCTTTCTTGTTATTTGTGGAGTGCAGCAAACGTGCCGTCGTCTTCAACTCAACCGCAATTCTTGCCAGTCTTCGTCACACCGGATCTTCAGGGTGAGCTAATGCTTCTAGCTTGGACTGGACTTTCTTCCTCATGTCTTGATGCCTTGAAGTTCCGGCATGGACTAGCTTTTACTTACTTTAGCTTTTAGAATACTCTTAGTTTAGTCATTTGATCATAGATGTTCTTGTGGTGATGACTTCCAAATTTCGGGGAATAATAGATGTTGAATTTTAATAGTTATTGAATTGGTTTGTATTAATGAGTTTATGTCTTCCGCATTACTTTCTGTTGATATACATTGAAATGTTAAGGTTTAGATTGGTTGGTTCGCTCACATAGGAGGGTAAGTGTGGGTGCCAGTCGCGGCTCGGTTTTGGGTCGTGACAAAATTTCTTTAGTTCATTTATTTTGATTTCTTTGGTAATCTTAGATTTAGTAATTGGTGATTAGATGTCCTTGTTCTGATGACTTTCACGTTTTTGGAAAATGATAGTTGATAAGTTTTGGAGCTTTCACATTATTTTATTATTCGTAGTTGAACTAGTGGTAGATGTTGGGATTTGGTTTCCTTATTTAGCCCACCTAGGAAAGTAAGTTTGGATGCCACACAACTCATTTTGGGTCGTGACAAGTTTTTTATAGATGACTTTTTACTTGCTCTGATACCATATTGAACTGACTGAATATTTATTTAAAAGTTTAAATTATTAATGAAAGAACATTTTATTTATTTATTTAAATCGTACTATTAGGTACTGCTAAAAGTAAATCTAATTCTTTACTAAAATAAACTTTAAAATAAAGTAATTAATTATACATTTGACTTCTCCTTTGTCATTATTTGTGAAATTAATATCATGAAAAACTTTCACCTATTAGGATATAAGACAAAAAGACTTAAATATAATAGATCATCGTACATCTTTTAAAAATATAGTTGAAATTGAAATATACTTCCATTTTAAGGGATTATTTTTTTAAAAAAATATATATATATGACTTAGCAATTGGATATGTGGATTTCCGTATCTAGAACCACTTTAGCAAAATAGGTATTTTGTTGAAATAGATTTTTATTTTGCGGTAAGATTTATTACCATAAAAATATTTAGTCATGATTGAGTGAATGTAATTATCTAGTAGCTGAAGCCTTTAACAATATTTAAATAGTTTTTTTATTGTAAGTACTCATATTTATTATTGTCATTAAAATAGAAAAGGATGATAATTATATTATTATCATTAAATAATTGTCTGACATAATTTATTCGTTATATCATATGTATGTGTGTCCCCCCCCCCCATCTCAACACACATATTTGAAAATTCTAATATTTATTTGTGCAACTTTAAATTTCTTAAACACAATGATTACCCCCTTCCCTCCCAAATTCAATGTTAACTTATTTTTAAGTTTATTTCATTATTTAAGGGTCCACATGCATATTTGAAAGTTTTTCATATTTGCCTTTTTATTTGTTGGACAAACTTATATTAATTATGATTAATAAAAGTACAAATAGTAGAAACTCTAAAGTATGATTTAAATTGTGTTCTTAAATATTTTTCTTAATATATGTGAATTATCTCATAAATGTAATTAATATGAAATTGAGAGAGTATTTTTTTATTTTTCAACCATGAGAAATTATGGTTAATATAGCAGCGATGCATTTATATGTATCAAACTATTATTTATTTTCACTAAGCTAAAAAAATTTTGTTTTTAATTCATTCAAAATTTCATAATTGCATGGATTTTACGGGGCATATAAATCTCGGAGGATCATAGGAAACAGTTGGGAGTTGGATGTTTGTAAAATGAAGAAATATGTAGATGTAAAATGAAGTTTGTATGTGGCCTACATGATCAAAGCAATGAACCTCTTTAAAATGACTTAAAGCACATGTAGTGTGTAGACCACAAGTTCACAGGTGATCTGTCAAAAAACATGCATATTGACGGAGAGGAGCTTGGTATTCCATCTTGTTATATAGTATAAAAAGTAATATACAAAACAAACCAGTGAAAAACATTGTTTGCATTATCATAATCAAACTCTCTCATAATAAAATTATAATATAAAAAGTTGAATGAACTTTCAAAGTATAGGTTTTTTACAGTCTAATAAATGGTTGTAGTATAAATTTGAATTGTTACACGAAACCTGGTGTCTATTGTTTCTTGTAGTATGTATCAATGGTTAGCTTATTAGCTATTGCTTAATTAGTATTTTTTATTAATATAATAAAACTCTTAATAATGTTACCCATTTATTCAATTTTGGAAATAAAAATTAACCAAATATTTATTGAAGAAGTATATATATTCATTGGATTTGCATTAAACAAAAATTTTAAATTCGAACTAGGTTTGTCACGCCCCGAGCCTACACCTTGAGAGTCGCCGTCAGTCAATGAACATTGTTGTCCTTGAGCGGATCCTAGATCTTGCTTACTTAGCTCAGCGAAAGACAGTAATCAATAACTATAACGATAAAAATTCAACTGAAGTGATAAAGCATACTAACTATGAATGTTATAAAGGTTTAAAACATTCAATTGGCCAAAAGTGACAACCCAAGTCTTAATAAATAGAATAAGATGAAAAGACTTAAGGACTGAAATCTCGTTGTCTATATATGAAGCCTATAAAACTGAAAGTATGTTGGGAAGACCCCGCAACATCTTAATAAAGAAAGTACTGAAAAGAATCAATAAAAGGAGTCCTCTGAAATATAAGGATGCTCACCAACTGATTATAGAGTGCTCAACAAGTTCGATGGTGCGCCGGATGTTGATCCTCGTTAGCAGCGTTTGCATCATGATACGATATAGGTCAACTGGCATCGGTACATTGAATTTACAAGTATGTGAGTTGGAATGCTAAAACAACTTAAGCTTGAAAAGAGTAAGAAGGAACACTTACCTTGGCTCAACTCAACTCATAAATAATATAACTTACTCATTTCCATATAAAGCAATTTAAAAGCAAGTGCAGCATAAATGTTGTAATTTATGTTTTTGGATGATTTATTTATTATTAAAAGTTATTTAGAGTAGTTAGAATCATTAGGAAGTGTTAATACTCTTTAGAAAGGTTTAATCGAACTGAAATACAAAAATGGGGCAAAAAACGCCGATTTTGACGAATTCTGGCCGCTCCGCACTAAACCCTTTAGTCTGAGTTTTCAGCTGGGCGCATTGCAGGCGTGCCATCCCAGACCCTCTAGCCTAGATGGGGGGCGCCGCTCTTTACCCTGCCCAGATGACGCCTGACAAATTTTCATCTCAATTTCTTGACCTTAAATCATTCTAATCAAATTTAATTTCTTTCCACAAATTCACCTTAGATCTATGTACCCAATTCATATATACAAGGATCTAACCCAAAGAACAACACTATCTACCTCAAGAAATTCATAAACATCAAGTCATGTTCAAGAACGAAAGCAATTCAAGAACAACATTAAAAATCCAATCTTTTATGAATGAAATCACGCTGAATCAAATATGCTTTGCACGTAGGGGAACAAACCCAACATTATGGAAGACTAACATACCATTTTAGGGATCACCCCTGACGAAATCCACTTGTTAACTTCAACTATCTTGGTGAATCTTGCCTTTTTTCTTCTTCTCTTGTCTTCTCGTTTATCCCTAACCCTAGCATGAAAATTTCCAACTTCAAAACTGACTGAATTGAGTCTTGACCCTTATTAAACTCCTTAAAATAGATTAAATTAATAAAGTAGTGAAAAGACCAAAATACCGTTTAAAATCCCATAATTGGACATTTCGTTAATCCAATAGCCTAACTTCCGAAGGGCATAACTCACTGTTCTGAAAATGACCAAAACTCACTTTTATCTTAGTTAAATTTTCCAGATTAACCTATTCTTACCAAAAACCAGTATTTCAAGATTTAAAAGTCCTTTCTAGTTCATTCTAGTTGTAAGATGCTACAATATCTTTAGTTTGGGAACACTCATCCTCGAATGTCCTACTAGACTAAGAGTGGTGACATTAAGATCAAACACCCCACATTAAAATGCAACAATAACATGCTTACTCATAACTTAAAGAGTTCTAAGAAGAAAAATTAGTATCTTGGTCTGCATTTTCTCCGAAATTTAAGGGATGTGGATATCTCCTCTTCATTTTCCCAAGTAGTTTCTTCAACACTTTGGTTCCTCCACAGGACCTTGATTGATGCTAATTCTTTTTTCTCAACTTGCGAACTTGGCAATCCAAGATCTCAACTGAAATATCATCATAAGATAGACTATCCTTGATCCCAATATTATTCGTTGTAATGATCAATGAAGGATCTCACATGCACTTCTTCAAAATAAAGATGTGCAAAACGGATGAACTACTGCTAATTCTTCGGGTATCTCTAACTCATAAGCTACATTGCCAATCCTCTTGGCTATGCGATAAGGTCCAATATACCGCGGACTGAGCATTTCCTTCTTACCAAACCTTATAACACCTTTCATGCGTGAAACTTTTAGATATACCCAATCATCTTCTTAAAACTCTAATGGGTTTCTCCTAGCATCTGTGTAGGAATTTTGATTATTTTGTGTCGTTTTAAATCTCTCTGTAATCACCTTTACCTTACTTCATAGCTTGGTAAACTAAATCTTGTCCTATCAAACACGCTTCACCAATTTCAAACCATCCAATAGGAATATTTTCTCCCATAAAGAGCATCATAAGGAGTCATTTGGATGCTAGAGTGGTAACTGTTGTTGTAAGCAACTCAATGAGAGGTAGGTAATCATCCCAACTCCCTTTGAAATTGATCACGTATGCCATCAACATATCGTC
Organism: Solanum corneliomulleri; assembly: GCA_027704805.1. Taxonomy (NCBI): domain Eukaryota; kingdom Viridiplantae; phylum Streptophyta; class Magnoliopsida; order Solanales; family Solanaceae; genus Solanum; species Solanum corneliomulleri. The sequence continues at coordinate 23,060,534 of JAKWIY010003056.1, forward strand.
TAATGTATGAATGGTATTCTCTGCTTGCCGGTTAGTCAGAGAATGAAACGAAAGGTAGTACTTAATTTCACCTTTGAGCCCAAACGTTTCTGAAAGTACTTCAAGAATTGTGCAGTAAATTATGCACATCTATCTGAAATAATAGAGATCAAAACTCAATGAATCCTTACCACCTCTTGGATGTACAACTTAGCATATTCCTCTGCCGAATGAGTAATATTTACCAGTAAAAAATGAGATGATTTGTCATTCTATCGAGTATCACCCAAATAGAATTACGCTGCTTGGGAGATCTAGGTAAGCCTGTGATGAAATCCATATTAATCATCTACCGCTTCCACTCTGAAGTTATATTTTCTGAGCCAAACCTCCCACCGTTAGTGCTCTACTTTAACTTGTTCTCAATTTAGGCACTTGAAACAATTTTTTAGCAATGCCCTTCTTCATACTATTCAACCAATATACTTCTCACAGATTGCAGTACATCTTTGTAAAACCCGGATGAATTGAGTATCTAGATATATTGTAACGACCATACCTAACCCCGTGATGCGAACATGGAACCTAAGACCACAAGTAATCCCACACTAACCCTGCTGGCATGTGCATGATCATACTAAAGAATATAAACTGTTGCTGAAGATAAATCATAAATTTAAACTCAAAAAACGGGGAATACCCATATTCTATAACTAAGATATTTGAAAACAACGAGTTTAATACAAAGGAAATATTAACTCAATACTAAGCTGAAACTAACTATGTCTGAAAATAGCCTCTAAACAGGACTAGAAATACAGGGAAAAGCCCCAGCTAAATCTATCAAAACTAAAACTAACAGACTAAATACTGAAAAGAAACTCATGACTATTGTCCTTAGATAATGAGGACTCACCACTTAATCTGCTGAACTGAAGATTAAGAATTGATCTATGCGTGATTTGGATGCTGAGAACCTGAACATATATCATGAGAAGATGTAGCGCACGTTTGCATCAGTACTTGAAAGGTACTGAGCCAGTAGGATACAATAAAGATGAAATAAAACATAACAGAACAAGCACAAAAGAAATATAATAATCTGAACATAATATAAAGAATTCTGAGCTAATTGAATTTAATGACCAATTTATAACATGATGAAATTGGATACTGAGTATACTGATAAATGGTCAATGCAAGAGAGTCTGACTGAACTATAGGAGCAACTTATAATAATAAAATCGCATGAGCTAAATATGGACGTCCCATGTATACGCCCCATTGAGAGGACCCAATATACCCTGCCAGAGGTATACATGCATGCTGACGTGATCATTAAACTGATTGCCCGCAGAGGGGACTTACAATGTACTTGGCTAGTAGTTTTGGGACTAATTAGGTACGCTGAACCCTAGTCCAACTCGGTATTATGCTACTCCCATTAATTTATGTACTTAACTAATTATGTCTTAATTTCTATAATAACTAGAAAGCTCAAAACTGAACATGCAAACATAGAACACAACATTTAATCTTATAATAATGCATTAGAAATTGAGGTATGTATAACTGAATAGCTGAAATATTTGACTTAGCATGTGTAATTAAAAAACAAAAGAAATACAAAGCTAGTGTTCTGAAATTCGTGCGGTAAACTAAATAATAACTTTACAACCTTTTTTGGATCACATATTTAATTAATTCATGAAGTTATATATAAGTTCTAGAAACTCTAGTTTAATCATGATAAAAGAATCTAGAACTCACTGAAAACAAGGGATCCAATGGGTGAAAGGAATCCCCTAGTGAAATCTCACATGCCTGGTAATAAAATTCACGGAGAAACACTTAGATTTTGGGGTTGGAACTGCTGGACCTTGTTGTGTTCTTGAACTAGGGTTCTTGACCTTTTTTCTCCTTTCTTGCTCTTAATTTCTAAATTTTTTATTAATTATTTGACTTAGATAAGTTTTAGTTATGTTTCTAGGCTTAAATTGATTTGACTAAAATATGATGATTTAGGGTCAAAACAATGTATCCTAGAGTTTAAACGAAATTGGAAAAGACCAAAAGACCCTTGGGTACGTTGTTGTCGAACCAAACGACGACCTAGACAGATGGTCTGTCGTTCCATCGACGGTCCATTGTTTGGTCCATAGGTTGTCCCTGTTCCATAGGCCTTTACTAATCGAGCATAACTTTTTACTCGGTGTTCTGATTTTAGCAAGGTCAGTGGCTATGGAAAGCTAATTAATTATAAATCTCTTTGTAGTCATGAGACTCAAAATTGATTTTGTGCTAAGAGTTATGACCATCTGAAGTTGGCCCTACTGCATTTCCCCCTAACTGTCTTCTATTTCACACCTACGTTCTGTAGGTCCATCTACGAACCGTGCTGATCAATCAAGGTTCTTATAAGAGACTAAATGAATGGGGTGTTGATCAACAAACTCAGACGACAGACCATAGTCTTACCAACGGACTGTCCATCCGTCCGTTGTTCGACACTTAGTCAAATTTTTCCTTAGCTGCGATTTTGGGGGTTTCTGATTCCATCGGCGAATGTGCAAGACGGACCGTGGGTCAGGCTACGATCCGTCAATGGCCACCGTCTGTTGCACCTGTAGATTTTCTGAAAAAAAAAATTTGGTTTGTTTTGAATACGGGGTGTTATAGATGTGAGCTTCATCCGTGATCTTCTCTTGGAGTCCATCCACCATTAGTACACACAATCTACCATGATATCTCAAAACACCATCTTCCCCTTGTTCAAAAGATAATACTCTTTGTTTTTGAACATTTGCCATAAACTCAAGTAAAATGAGATCTTGGTCTTGCTTTTCTTTAACATCTGAAACTAACGACGATTCAACTCCATTCGTCACCACTATTCCTCCTTATGTGGAATCCATTAGTCAGACTCCTAAGCATGCAAGTCTATTAACATATTTTTCTAGTTCCTTTTTATTTTCTTCATGATGGGCAATACTACCCATAGATAACCTGCTTAAGGCATCTGGACCTACATTAGGCTTACCTGGGTGATAAAGAATGCACTTATCATAGTCCTTAAGAAATTCTAACCACCTATTTTGTATGAGATTATGTTCTGTCTGAGTGAACACATATTGTAGGCTCTTGTGATTAGTGAATACATAAACATGAACACCATACAAACAGTGACACCATATCTTCAACGCGAATAACACCGCAGTCAACTCTAGGTCATAGGTTGGGTAATTATTCTTATGAACTTTCAATTGTATGTGGACATAAGTTATAATTCTTCTTTCACTTTACTAATGTTAGAAAAAAAACATTCTAGAAATTAATTAACATAAATTTATGCTAATTAAATAAAGATTGTTTCATAGCTAATATTCATCCATTTTGATAAAAATAACAAGTGTCACCGACAAATCTCTCATGGACTAAAGATTTCATCATGTGAGGGATAATAGTATAAAATGTGCCTTCTGAACAAACTGAGTCATTGAAGGATGAAAAATAACTGGCACATTTCCACCACCATGTGGATTAACATTTGGGTAAAAGAAGAGAGATCGGAGTGTTGGATGAATATAAATGACTGACTATTCATTCGATGAAAATTCCTAAAATGCCCACAATCATCACAAATATATTCTTCTTTAGTTCCATCATCACCTTTCTCATTCAATTCACAACATCCATCCACCGAATACTCACCAAAATTAGTGGCATGATTTTTTAGGCATATCTCATATATAATCATCATATCACCACTTGGATTTGAGCGTGAACTATTTTTCATTGCTTGATTATTTTTTATGCTAAAGACTTGAGAAAGATTTTTTTTTTTGATTTTTCTACTTTGTAATTAAATTCTCTTAAATAATGTGTATAACCAAAATCATTTTCTTGTTTGACATAAATCCTATCATGATATTATCTATATTAGAAGTGAGCTTGTTTTAGTAATTTTGCATTAATAATACAAAACGTTTGAAAAGATATATATAGATAAGAATGAATTAAGTAAGTTAATGTATACATTATTACTTTGCAATTATTTAGAAGTGGAACTCCTAAAGGACTAACACAACATATACAATTTTACCAAAAGTACTTCAAAATTTACATGGTATTTAGTTTGTTATCTATTCTGATCAATAATTGACTATTCAATATCTATTACTTTCTATAGCACTTGTACTATAGTTCTTTCTCATCAAACCACATGTACTTTTTAAGCAGACTTTATTTTCTTGACGTGCTATCCACTGATTTCTTCTAAGTTTCTCTAAAATTACACATTTTTTCTTTCTTATGGTTTTCAAATTTTGCCATATGACAGTGAAGATTTTTCATTCAATTTTTTTCTATTATAGAAAAAATTTGTTGTGTGTAATTAGGATTTGTTTTTTTTTTTTGGTTGTTTTCTATTAAACTTTCAATATGCATAAACTAATTATTTTTTATATTCAGGTACAATTTTATGTATGATTTTGACTCCAAAATTAAAAATAATAACCTATTTAGGGCTTTTATCTCCTTTTCCTCTTTCTAAAAAAGCTATGTGAATTCAGTTTAAAAACTAATGCAACAAAGATGTTTGATAGTATGCTTGAACCAAGTAAAAGTTTTTTTTATTTCTCTTCCTCACAAATTTTCTACAAGGTACGCCTCTTCAATTTTGAAGATTCTTGGTCAATATTATCATTTTTTGGATTTTGTTGGTAAGTCTATGCTTTTATACTGAACTATTCACGAATTATATTGTCTTCTATATTTCTGATGAATTTCTTTTTTTTTTTTACCCTGACCAAAGTAGGAGCGATCTTCAACTTTCAAGAAATATTCAAGACAATATTATCGAAGTAGAAATTTATGAAATCATTATCTTTAACATACTTTTTAGTTCATGGGTAATATTTGTTATTCTTTCAACTACGTCTACTTCAAATGATGATAGTCCAGTTATGATATTGCCTCCTTCCACTTAACAACATAGTAAATTCTACATTTATTATTAGATTGGAGAATAAAATTAAATATTGCTTCTTTTGAATTATTATTTACTAGTTTGATTAATCAATTCACCTTTCTTAAGTAGAAGGATAGTCACACATTAGGACTATCAACATTCTCGATATTCTGCTGGTAAGCATTTATCTCATTGAAAGTTTAAATTTTAACCTTATAATGCTTTACTGTGATTATATTTTTCTTTTATCATTGCAGTAGAGTACAATATAACTATGTTGTTCGAGTTTAAACTTCCAGTATACTCCTTTGTTGAATATCTATGGTCATTTCTTCTTCTTTTTTAACTATTTTGTTGGGTTGATATTTTTTATTTACTTTTGCATTTCCTCACTTATACACTTGATGTTTACATGATTTTCGTTGTGCAAGGTCAGTTTTAATCTATTGGTTCTAACAAGTGGTCGACTCTTTGAATGACTATCCCATCATCTTTTATTTTTTTTGTTCAACTTACTCGTAGTTCTACATTTTCTGCAATGAAATTTCTGAATATGACATTCCCTCTTTTGAGTAAACAAGGGATAGAGGGAGTAGGGTAGAAAAATCAAGAAAAATGTTGTTCCGAGTAAACAAGGGTCAAAGGGAGGTGGGGTAGAAAGAACAAGGGAAATGGTTATGAAAAGGTTAGACTTATACGATATGTTCCTCTAAAAAAATGGTAATTCAATGTTTTGTTTTTGTGCAAGATGTATGTGTTATTTCTAATCACTTGAAATGCCTGAATATTTTTATAATTGAAAGTGGATATGTTGAGAATCATGTCTGCTCCTTATGTCATACAATGCATGAAGTGCATTGATCGTTTGGTACAAATGGTGGTATAAAAAATTCATGGGTTAGTTGATGTCTCGTTGTAATGACCCAGTTCTTCATTTTGAGTACTAGAACTATAATAACTCTTTCCGTAAATTTTAAATGGTAATTTTGAACCATTTATTTAATTATGGTTATTTAGTTAATGGGTATTTATTAAATAATCAATATTATTAGTTGATGGCTAATAGGTCAAGCTCGTAATTTATTTAGTAACTTATGCCCATGGGTAGCCAGAGGTTAGTGGAATTTAGTATTTATTTAATCACTACTTCATAATTATGTGCCCTAATTAATTAAAAGTGAGCGGGATACTAACCTTGACGGCAACAACAAAGGTCGCTGCGAATTTCCTTCATCTGGTATTCTTTTCTTTAAGGCTTTGTCGTATTTTATTGTTATTAGGGAATGCAATATTCCTAAATTCTATTTCTAATCCATTCTACTCGTGATTGCTATCTAATGCAAGAATGGAGTTAAGATTAGTGAATCAATGATATTGTAACGAAGGATAGAGGAGGTGTTGAGTTGATATATATAATATATATATATATGTGTGTATTAACTAATATATGTAATGCTTCATTTTTTTCAAGGATGAAATTAAATGGTAATTGGAATGATGCTCCGCTATGTCTACCATGGATTTATACAACTGTTTGTAATTATTTTTGTTTTGATTAATATAAGCTTTCACATACTAAAATAAAATAAACAATTTTCATATTTCCCTTTAGAAAAGGTATACATGTTTATCATTTAGAACTTTTATAATCAAATGTGATTTTATGTTAGGTAACTTGTCATTTATATTTAATTATTTTTACTTGCTTTAAGGAAACTAGCAAACTTGTGTGTTGGGTTGAGATTCAATGGTAAGATATTACATAATAAATCAAGTGCTGATATAATGATCAAATATTAGGTGTGTCGAATTATTTAAACTTCAACAAGGTTATGCTAGTTGGAGAAATTAGGATTTAACGCTAAATTTGAACTTTAGGAAATTGATTATAGCGTTAGGTGAATTTTTGGGTCTCGCTAGATATAGAATAATATGAGTTCATATAGGCTCGTTAACTTACAAATTATGTACATATACTTGATAGATTGGAAAGGTTTGGAGGCATTGAGGAAAGGAAAAACTTTGAGAAGTAGTTTGATTGACTTCGATTCTTCGGTGGACGTAGATTATGGTTTATGTTATTTTATAGTAAACACTTAATAGTGATTGATATGCATTGAATGATCTTGTGAACTTTTATGTGTACTTGATTGTGTAGTTGTGTAGATTGGTTGTGTGTTTTGATATTGGTCTAACATCTTGAGATCGTAGAATTTATATTCTTGAACCCTCTTAATCGAATTAATGCCTTGAATAAAGAAAGCTTTATGAAATACTATCGATGGTAATAATAAATAATATATTAATGGTATTATTGGATCGAAGCGTCACATTCTGACACGGTATAATTGGATTGGAGTGTCACATTTCGACACAATATTATTGGATGACAGTGTCACGTTGTGATACGATATCTTGGATCGGAGCATCACGTTCCGACACGATATTCCTGGATCGGAGTGTAACATTCCGACACGATACACGATATAATTAGATCGGAGTGTCACATTCCGACACAGTAACACTAAAGGAAAAAGATATGAAGTTAACTTAATGTACTCAAATCTCAAAGAACTCATTTCTCGAATGAGCGTGGCGTGGAGGCATGAGTAATCATGGGTGCGTTTGAAATTTTGATTGATTATGTATTCATTTGTTGATGTTGTTTGTTTCTACCACTTATTAAGTGTCATAGTTGAGTTCATACTATTATTCATTGTATATTAGTTTCTATTTTGGGTTGACCGATGATACCTACTCAGTACATGTTGCCCGTACTGAGCCCTACTTGTGTTTTCTTTGTTTTCCTTTTATGGAGTGCAGCGAGTGTACCAATGACTTAAAATATCCCTCACCTCTAGCCACCTTCCAACATATCAGGTTCCACGGTGAGTTTTTTTATTTAAGCTCGTGTTGTATTCTCTCGTTCATGACATGGCGTTCTATGTTTTCGGACACATACCATTCTATTCTTTTATTTTGGTGTATTTGAAATTCTTAGACTTAGTATTTGGAGATTATAGGCCCTTGATGTGATGACTTTCAGGTTTTGGGAAATGATTCTTTAATAAGTTTTGGAGCTTTCGCATTATTTTTGTTATTCATAGTTGAATTATTGGTATATGTTTGGGTTTGGATTCCTTGCTTCTCCCACCTAGGAGTTTAAGTGTGGGTGCTACTCACGACTCATTCTGGGTCGTGACACTCGTACAAAACATGAAATGAAGTTAATCGTGAACCTTATCCCGAGATTTATTTTCTTATCTTATGACTCTAAAGGTATAAATTGATACTTCAGATATTATTACATCGTGTAAGTTTAATATAACTTTGTTGGAGTGAACATATGACACAAATAATATTATTTCCTTACAGGTGGGATTTGTAAAAAGGCCCTCTCTTTTGTCAATTTCTTTTTTAAGTTTGTATTTTGGCTTCTAGATTACTAAAATTAGAATTATATAGAATATGCATGTCGAGATGATTAATCTACATGGCCCTTGAGTATGGACAAACAATTCTAAACTAAATAATGTAAATTGATGATGAGAATATTGAAAATATGTTAATCACCAAGAGTGTGTTTGGTATGAACAAGAACATTTTCCGGAAAATGTTTTTTAAATTTCTCATGTTTGGTTGGGTCAAATGTTTTCCAAATAAACTTATTTTCCTCAAATTTAAGGAAAATGACTTCCCTTAAAAACTTAAAGGAAACATTTTTCAAAACATTCTTCCAACCTTCCCTACCTAACCCACCCTACCAGCCCCCACCCACCCCTACAAGCCCCCCCACCCAACACACCCCTCCCCCACCCCTCCCCCTCCCTAATAAAAATTATTTTAAACTTCAAAATTTGATTTTTAACGCCTACCCTTGACCCTCACCATCCCTATTAATTTGATGTATATATTTAGGGTCTGTTTGACCAAGTGATATGAAATCATAATTTGAAAGTATTCGAATGAAGTAGAAGTTTTGTTTGGACATTTTATGTTGTTTGTTTTCTCATAATAATAAAACACTATAGCTTCTAAAACTATTAAAATTGTCTCACTTCTTTATAAGATCTTAACAAATTACAAAAAAATTATAAAATCGCATAATATCATTATCACAAAACTTTTCTAAAATATTAGAATATTTCTTGACCAAACTTATTTTCATTAAAAAAAAATATAAGTTGTTGTGTCTAGTATTTAATATAATATGGAACATCCTACAAATTATCTTCTCAAATTGAACTTGGATTTTTCAATTATATGATTGAGAATATGAACTAACAAAGTTACTCTGAGTCATTTGTTGGTCAATTCTAGTTTGGAAATAATTTGATAAAAAATAATGGATTTGGTCATTATAAATTCTAGAGTAGGAACTGATTTAATGTAATAATAAATTTTATGTTGGGAAAACTTATTGTTTATGAGATATAAATGGTTTTAAAAGTGTCACGACCCAAAAAAAGTAGTGACTGGCACCCACACTTAGCCTCCTAAGTGGGAGAACGAACAAATTTTAACTCAACTTACAAAATACAAGAATAATGCGGAAGATCAAAATCATACTAAATGTAATTTTCCAAAACCTGAAAGTCATCACATCACAGACTATTGCTCTGCAAATCTACGTTTAAGAATATCAAATACACTAAAATAAAAAAATAAAATGGTATGTGTCCGAAAACATATGACATCATGTTACGAACGAGAGAATCCAACACGAGCTGGTATGAATAGCTCACCCTGGAACCTGATAAGCTGGAGACTGGCTAGAGCTGTCGGCAATTCGAAGTCATTGGTACACTTGATGCACTCCATAAAATAATAACAAAGAAAAACACAAGTAGGGATCAGTATGGGGCAACATGTACTGAGTAGGTATCATCAGCCAACCTAAAATAGAAACTTATATACAATGAATAATAGTATGAACTTAACTATGATTCTTAATAGGTGGTAAGCAACAAAAAACATGAACAAGTGACTACATAATCAATCATAATTTCAACCACACTCATGAGAACTCATGTCTCCACGCCACGCTCATTTGAGAAATGGGTTCATTGAGATTGAGTACATTAAGTTAATTCCATATCTTTGTTCATTAATGTAACTATGTCGGAACGTGACACTCTGATCCAAGAATACTATGTCGGAATGTGATATTTCGATCCAATTATACCGTGTCAGAGCGTGACACTTTGATCCAAGAATATCGTGTCAGAACGTGACACTCCGATCCAAAAATACCGTGTCAGAATGTGACACTTCGTTCCAATAATACCATTAATTTAACATTTATTATCAGCACATTAAATTCATTGATAATATTTCATCCAACCTTCTTTATTCAAGGCCTCACTTCCCTATCTAGGGTTCAAGAATATAAATTCCAAGTCTCAGGATTTCAGACCAATCAAAAACACACAACCAAGCCACACACAACCACACAATTAAGTACATAGAAAACTTCACAATATCATTCAATGCATATCAATCACTATTAAGAGTTTCCTATCAAATAGCATCAACCATAACCTACCTCCACCAAAGAACCGAAGTCAAGCAACTACTTCTCCAATGTTTTTTCTTTCATCAATACTTCCAAACATTTCCAATCCATCGAGTAGATATGCATAATTTGTGAGTAAACAAGACTACAAACACTATTTTATTCTATGTCTAGCCTAGACCCAAAAACTCATCTAATTATATAAAAAATTTCCTAAAGTTCAAACCTAAGGGTAATTATTAATTTCTTCATTTTTTATGACTTTAATGGTAGTCAATCAAATATAATACGTCTTATATTTAATTACCTATCTTAATATGTAAAAAAATAATTTATAATACGAGATCATAATATTAATATTAAACATCTCAAGCCACTGCTTAAGAAACCAGCGGCATCCAACCCTCCACCATACACTTACCTGAGTGTTGCACGATGCCAATACCCATATGTCATGATATATATACTCATGTAACATATTTCCCCGCTAGCACTCCAATTCTTTACCCCTATACGAAATAGTTGCTAAATATATTCTCAATTAATTATATTAATATAGACATACTCATATAAATGCGACAAACTTAATTTTCTTACCCCCTATATTGTAAAAATTATATGATAATAATATTCCTCCATCACTGATCATTAATAAAATGATGAATTTTTCGAATCAACTCACGTGGCAAAACTAAGTGTCTTATAACAAGTCAACTTCACTTATAGTTATAAACATTATCTAAATCGATTTGAGGTTGACAATGTTATAATAATTCATTATTATATAAGTAGTTATCTTAATATTGATTTGCTCACCTGAAGCTGCCATGATTTTCTTCGTTCAGCGCAGTTTGCTTTTATTCCCCTCTTCTCTCTTTTTCTTTTATCTACCAATCGTTTTTTTTACCCTAATTACTATATGACTAATCAAAAATTTTATATAATAAATGATATATATAACTCCTAATCTTTTAATTTAATATTATATATATATAATCCTAACCTTCATATTATTCATAACCTTCAAATTATTTAATATAAAAAAATATAAATTCCTAAACTATTAAATCTATAAAAACTCACTTTGAGATATGTATGATTGTCATTTTAATTTTATTTTCCCCATTCTTTATTTTTTGTTTCTTTGATTTGTTAATTCTTTTGTCTTCTTTTATCTAATTTTTGCAGGAGAGGGATGTATAATGAAAAAGTTAGATATTTTGCTAGTTGTAACGACTCTTTTGGTCGTTTTGAGAACTAGAACTTCTATTTCTGAAATACTTTCCTGTC
>JAKWIY010003056.1:23072386-23109861 GCA_027704805.1 Solanum corneliomulleri
TAAAAAAATAATTTATAATACGAGATCATAATATTAATATTAAACATCTCAAGCCACTGCTTAAGAAACCAGCGGCATCCAACCCTCCACCATACACTTACCTGAGTGTTGCACGATGCCAATACCCATATGTCATGATATATATACTCATGTAACATATTTCCACCGCTAGCACTCCAATTCTTTACCCCTATTACGAACTTTAGTTGCTAAATATATTCTCAATTAATTATATTAATATAGACATACTCATATAAATGCGACAACTTAATTTTCTTACCCCCTAATATTGTAAAAATTATATGATAATAATATTCCTCCATCACTGATCATTAATAAATGATGAATTTTTCGAATCAACTCACGTGGCAAACTAAGTGTCTTATAACAAGTCAAACTTCCACTCTATAGTTATAAACATTATCTAAATCGATTTGAGGTTGACAATGTTATAATAATTCATATTTATATAAGTAGTTATCTTAATATTGATTTGCTCACCTGAAGCTGCCATGATTTTCTTTCGTTCAGCGCAGTTTGCTTTATTCCCCTCTTCTCCTCTTTTCTTTTCATCTACCAATCGTTTTTTTTACCCTAATTACTATATGACTAATCAAAATTTATATATAAATGATATATATAACTCCTAATCTTTTAATTTAATATTATATATATATAACTCCTAACCTTTCATATTCATAACCTTCAAATTATTTAATATAAAAAATTATAATTCCTAACTATTAAATCTATAAAAACTCACTTTGAGATATGTATGATTGTCATTTTAATTTTATTTTCCCTATTCTTTATTTTTTGTTTCTTTGATTTGTTAATTCTTTTGTCTTCTTTTATCTAATTTTTGCAGGAGAGGGATGTATAATGAAAAATGTTAGATATTTTGCTGTAACGACTCTTTTGGTCGTTTTGAGAACTAGAACTTTCTATTTCTGAAAATACTTTCCTGTCGATTTAAATGGGTGTTTTGGACTGTTCATAATTATAATTATTAAATTAGTGGGGTAATTTTAATAATTTATTTAGTTGGTAGTTAAAGAGGTTAATAGTAAAATAAATAGTAGGTCACTTTCACCACTCTTTTAATAGGTCATATAATATTTAGGAGGAAATATTCTTAAAAGGGGAGGCAAAGAAGAACAGTGAGAAAGACGGCTTACCTGTGCGGCTACATTAAAGATTAAGCGTGGATTCGTTTAGCAGTAAGTTTCTTTATAAATTCGTAACATGCAGATTGGTGGAAGGAATATATTAGTTCTTCTAAAACTATATATGTTCAGGTGTATGCTAAATTTCTACGAGATCAGTTTAAGTACAAATTGTTGATTGAAAAAAGTTAGGCAGCCATTAATCATTAATGTGTAAACAAATTGGAAGATTAAGGTACGGATGTGCATGTGGAAAAGCTTACTGCCACTGGGTTGGCACCAGTGACTTAAAATTTAAGACATTAAAATATTTTATACCTTATTATATGTTATAGATTTATACATTGAAGTATGAAATTAATTATGGTTGGATAAGAAGGTATTATATGAAAAGAATTGCTAAGTTGTAAAATTGGGTTAGACGTGTTGCCACTGGGTTCGAAACCAGTGCTTAATCCTGAATTTTACTGCGTATCATCCTCTTATAAATTGAGTTTAGTATATTAAAATAGGTAATTAAATATTAGGTTTATCGAATTATTTAAATTCCATTAAGGATATGCTAATGGGAAGAATTGAGATCTATCCATTGGTTTAAACTTTATGAAATTGATTATAGAAATTAGGTGAGTTTTGGGTCTAGGCTATACATATAATAAGAGTGTTTATGCTTGATAACCTACACCTTATGTACATATATACTTGATAGATTGAAAATGTTCAGAAGCATTGAGGAAAGGAAAAAAATTGGAGAAGCAAAGTGCTTGACTTCGGTTCTTCGGTGGAGGTAGGTTATGATTTATATCTATTTGATAGATAACTCTAAATAGGGATTGATATGTATTGAGTGATATTGTAAAGTCTCCTATGTACTTGATTGTGTGGTTGAATGTTTTGATTGTGTGGTTTGTGGTTGGCCTAAAATTATGAGAGTGTTGAATTTCTAATCTTGAAACCTCTCTATTAAAATGAAGCCTTGAATAAAGAAGGCTTGATGAAATAAAATAATAAGATAATTCGATCGGAGTGTCACGTTCTGACACAGTATTATGGATCGGAGTGTCACGTTCCGACACAGTATATGGGATCGAAGTGTCACGTTCCGACACAATAACATTAAAGGAAAGGAATCTTGAAGTAACTTAATATACTTAACCTCAAAGAACCTATAATTCAAATGAGTATGGTGTGAAGGCATGAGTCCTCATAGTTTTGCTTGATGTTGTGATTGATGGTGTACCTGTTATGGTGTTGTTGTCAATGGTTCATGTGTTTGTTGTTTGCCACCTGTTAAGTATTGTAGTTGATTTTATATTATTATTAAATGTATATTACTTTCTATTTTGAGTTGGCCGATGATACCTACTCAGTACGTGTTCTTTGTACTGACCCCTACTTGTATTTTCCTCTTTGTCCTTTTTTGGAGTGCAGCAAGTGTACCATCGACTTCGACTCACCCTCAGCTCTAGTCAGTCTCCAGCACATCAGAGTTCAGGGTGAGATATTATTTCTACCTCGTGCTGGATTCTCTCATTCACGTCATGATGTCTTTGAATTTCTGACATGGACCATCTTTTTACTTATTTTGGTTTCTTAAATACTCTTAGACTTGGTAATTTGAGGATAGATGTTCTTGATGTGATGACTTCCAGATTTTGGAGATAATAAGTGTTAAACTTTAGAAGCCTATTTAATTTGTTACGTTAATAAGTTTTGGATCTTCCGCATTTTTTCGTTAATCATAGTTAAACTATGGGTAAATGTTGGGGTTTAGATTTGTTGGTTAGCTCACCTAGTAGGTTTAGTGTGGGTTCCACTCACGACTTGTTTTGGGTTGTGTAACGACCTGTTTAGTAGTTTTGAGCAGCATATTTTATTTCTGGAAAATTGGCTGAAACGACGGAACCCACGACGGACCGTCACAGGCACGACGGACCGTCGCAGGGTCTCGTTTCAATATACTTAGGAATTCTGAAATTGGGTACTAAAAATCGACTCTCTGTAAATTGTGACGGACCTGCAGGACCAGCCGTCATAGCCACGACGAACCGTCGTGAGCTCCCGTTGCAAAACACTTCAACTTTCGAGAATTTGGTGCGGGAAACGAGTTTCTGACCGTCATGATGGACGTGCAGGACGGACCGTCACAGGTGTGACGGACCGTCACAGTGTCCGTGGTGGTGAAAAGGGGAGTTTTGGTCTTACGACGACCTGTGTGACGGACCGTTGCAGGCACACGACGAGCCGTCACAGGTTTGCGCCAAATCCCAGGCAGAATCGGATTTCTTTACACGTTTAAGGGACGTTTTGGACTATTCTTTCCTTAATTAAAGATTGAGGGTTTTAACATTAATAAGTCTAATACTTGGGGTTTTAAAAGATGGTAACCTTAAGTTAATTAGTGGGTTTTATTGTCTCTTTACACTTAATTATATGTTAATTAGGGTAAAAAGAAAGAGGGTTTTTAATAAGAAAAAGAGGAAAGAACAGAGAGAGAGAGTATTGATCGATCGAATTGGTTGAGGAGAATATAATTCTTGGAAATGGAAATTGCTTGTTGATTCCAATTCTTCGGTGGAGGTAGGTTATGGTTGTTTTATGATATTCGTAGTGAACTCTTAATAGTGAATGATATGTATTGATAGTATTGTAAACCCTGCTATGTGCTTAAATTGTATGCTTGCATGATTGTGATTATGAAATTGTTATGATTAACAAAGCATGATGAAGCTATTGAATCCCAAATCTTGAAAGAACCCTAATTCACGTGTTAATGATGATGCCTTAGTATAAAAGAAGGCTGATATATTATATAATGAGATTGATGATGCCTTAGTATGAAAGAAGGCTTGATAAATTATATAATGAGATTGATGATGCCTTAGTGTAAAAGAAGGCTTGATGAATTAGGGGATCGGGGGTGCCCACGTTCCGGTACCAGGATAGAATGAGGATCGGGGAGTGTCACGTTCCGACACCAGGATAGAATTATGGATCGGGTGCCACGTTGCGGTACCAGGATAGAATGAATATGAGGATCGGAGTGTCACGTTCCGACACCAGGATAGAATTATGGATCGGGTGCCACGTTCCGGTACCAGGATAGAATGAGGATCGGAGTGTCACGTTTCGACACCAGGATAGAATTATGGATCGGGTGCCACGTTCCGGTACCAGGATAGTATATGAGGATCGGAGTGCCACGTTCCGGCACCAGGATAGAAATAGAGGAGCGGAGTGTCACGTACCGACAAAAGAGGAAGAAAGATAATGAATCTTGAAAGCTAATGAATATACTCAATCTAATGAACTTAATTCCCAAATGAGTATGGTATTGAGGCTTGAGTCCTCATGTGTGAACTCGATTGTATTTATTGATGAATTTATATTGTTATTGCTACATTTGAGTATTGTAGTTGATTTACATTATTATTGATATATACTGTTCCCTATTTTGAGTTGGCCGATGATATCTACTCAGTACTTGTGGTTGTACTGACCCCCTACTTTTATGTTTTCTTCTTTGTTAATTGTGGAATGTAGCAAACGTTCCGTCAACTTCAACTCAACAGTAGATCTAGCCAGTCTTCACTACCTTCGGAAATTCAGGGTGAGCTAACGCGTCTATCTTGGACTGGATCTTCTTCTTCAAGTCTTGATGCCTTGAACTTCCGGCATGGACTAGCTTTTACTTGTTTTAGCTTCTTAGACATTCTTAGTTTAGTAACTTGAGATAGATGTTCTTGTGATGATGACTTCCAGATTTTGGGGATAATAATAATAGTTTTGAATTGTTTTTATTAATGAGTTTAAGTCTTCCGCATTTCTTTTGTTGATATTGTATTAAAATGTTAAAGGTTAGATTGGTTGGTTCGCTCACATAGGAGGGTAAATGTGGGTGCCAGTCGCGTCCCCGATTTGGGTCGTGACAAACTTGGTATCAGAGCATTAGGTTCGTTGGTCTCATCACACAAGAACGAGTCTAGTAGAGTCTTAAGGAACGGTAGGGGGACGCCTTTACTTTTCTTTGAGAGGCTATAAGACTTTAGGAAAATTCCATTCTTTCATTCTTTCTTTCGTGCTACTACTTGAGTCCAATTGGTATCTAGGTGATACAAATTGGTATCTGACCATCTTCACTCTATTTCGCAGATGGTTAGAACTAGAGCAACGACCGCACCAGCAGCAACAACGGCACGACAAGAAACGACTGAGCCAGCCACTGGGGCTGTGGCTCGAGGAAGAACAGTGGCAAGAGGCCGCGGTAGAGGTCGTGGGAGGACGTCCTCTAGAGGAAGAGGACGAGCACCTAGTCCATCTGATAATAGGGCGGTGACTCCTCCACTGACCGAGGAGGTGATAAGAGAGGGTGAGGAAGGGGAGAATGAACAAGTGCAAAATGAGGAAATGCCACCCCAACCTACCCCAGAGATGATCAACCAGGTACTTGCTTATCTTAGCGGGTTATCCGATCAGGGTCAGGCACCTCCAGTGGTTTCTGCACCAACACCTCCGGTTTCAGAGATACGACATGCGACTACCATGGCTCCCCGCATGGATGCATCATTGGGAATAGGCACATTTCCACATCTGACTACTGGCCAATTATGACAAATGATCAGCATGAACTTTTCAGTAAGTTCTTGAAATTGAAACCTCCAGTCTTTAAGGGCGCAGAATCAGAGGATGCCTACGATTTTCTGGTTGATTGTTATGAGCTACTACACAAGATGGGTATAGTAGAACGGTTTGGTGTCGAGTTCGTGAGCTATCAGTTTCAAGGGAACGCCAAAATGTGGTGGCGGTCACATGTTGAGTGTCAACCAACAGAGGCACCACCTATGATTTGGGAATCATTCTCTACCCTGTTTATGGAAAAGTATATCCCAAGGACTTTGAGAGATAGAAAAAGGGATGAGTTCTTGAGTCTCGAGCAAGGGAGGATGACGGTTAACGCATATGAGGACAAATTCCGTGCATTATCAAGGTAAGCCACCCAACTTTGTTTCAGTCCACAAGAACGGATCCGCCGTTTTGTGAAGGGGTTGAGGTCAGAATTGCGGATTTCAGCCTTACAGATAGCGGCAACGGCAACATCCTTCCAAGAGGTGGTAGACTTTGTGATAGAAGTGGAGGGAGTGAAGCCAGATGACTTCCCCACGACATCGACATCAAAAAGGTTTCGAAGGGGAGGTGAGTTTAATGGTTCTCACTCTAGAGGACAGAGCTCCGGAGGTTACGCAAGTCGACCAATTCAGTCTTCACTACAGACTGTAGTCGGGGGTCCACCTCAGAACGGTCAACACTTCTCTGAGAGACCTATGCATGAACCCAGAGAGTGCTATGGATGTGGGGAGATTGGACATATTAAGAGATATTGTCCAAAACAGAGTTATCGCCCCCCAATAGCTAGAGGTAGAGGTGGTCATGGTAGAGGCCGTTTTTCTGGAGGACGTGGTGGTCGAGGTAATGGTGGTCACCACAACGGCAGAGGTGATGGGCAAATTGGAGCCACTACGACACAACATGGTAGGGGCAACGGACAGACTGGTGATAGGGCCCATTGTTACGCTTTCCCTGGGAGATCTGAAGCGGAGGCGTCTGATGCTGTTATCACAGGTAATCTTTTGGTTTGTGATGGTGCATGGCATCTGTATTATTTGAACCATGGCTCCACGTTTCCAATATTATCTTCATCATTTGCTAACGGTCTAATTTACATTGTGAATTACTTGACACGCCTATTAGTGTTTCTACTCCGGTGGGTGAGTCTGTGGTAGTTGAAAAGATATATAGGTCTTGTTTGGTGAACTTTATGGGGAGCAACACTTATGTAGATTTGGTTATCTTAGAAATGGTTGATTTTGATGTAATTCTGGGTATGACTTGGCTTTCTCCGAACTTTGCGATCTTGGATTGTAATGCAAAAACGGTGACGTTAGCCAAGCCTGGGACAGACCCGTTAGTGTGGGAGGGTGACTACACTTCCAATCCGGTGCGTATCATCTCCTTTCTTCGTGCTAAGAAGATGGTTAGAAAAGGGTGTTTAGCTTTCTTGGCACATCTCAAGGATGACACTACCCAAGTACCCTCGATTGAGTCAGTTTCGGTAGGCCGTGAGTTTTTGGATGTGTTCCCTGCAGATCTTCCGGGTATGCCACCAGATAGGGACATTGACTTCTGTATCGATCTTGAACCGGCACTCGCCCCATTTCTATACTCCCTTATAGAATGGCTCCGCGGAGTTAGAGAGTTAAAGGCACAACTTCAAGAGTTGTTGAGCAAAGGCTTCATTAGACCAAGTGCATCTCCTTGGGGTGCTCCAGTTTTGTTTGTGAAGAAGAAGGATGGGAGTTTTCGAATGTGCATAGATTACCGGCAGTTGAACAAGGTAACTATTAAGAACAAATATACTCTTCCTCGCATTGATGACTTATTCGATCAGCTACAAGGTGCTTGTGTCTTCTCGAAGATCGACTTGAGATCCGGTTATCATCAATTGAAAATACGGGCAACGGATGTGCCAAAGACCGCTTTTCGGACTAGGTATGGGCATTATGAATTTGTAGTGATGTCCTTTAGTCTTACGAATGCCCCTGCTGCGTTCATGAGCTTGATGAACAGGATATTTAAGCCGTATTTGGATCTCTTTGTGATCGTATTTATAGATGATATACTGGTATATTCTAAAAGTAGGGAGGAACATGAGGAGCATTTGAGGATTGTGTTGGAAATGTTGAGGGAGAAAAAGCTTTATGCCAAGTTCTCTAAGTGTGAGTTTTTGCTAGATGCAGTGTCCTTCTTGGGGCATGTAGTTTCTAAGGAAGGAGTGATGGTAGATCCTTCTAAGATTGAGACAGTGAAGAATTGGGTAAGACCCACTAATGTGTCAGAAATACGGAGTTTTGTGGGGTTAGCTAGCTACTACCGCCGATTCGTCAAGGGATTCTCTTCTATTGCTTCCCAACTGACGAACTTGACTAAGCAGAATGTTCCATTTGTATGGTCGGATGAGTGTGAGGAAAGCTTTCAGAAACTCAAGACTTTGTTGACTACTGCACCAATTCTTACCTTGCCGGTAGAGGGTAAGAACTTCATCGTTTATTGTGATGCATCCTATTCTGGGTTAGGTGCAGTGCTAATGCAAGAGAAGAATGTGATTGCTTATGCTTCGAGGCAATTAAAGGTGCATGAACGTAACTATCTGATCCACGATTTGGAGTTGGCCGTGGTAGTATTTGCACTAAAGCAATGGAGACACTATTTGTATGGGGTTAAGTGTGAGGTCTATACGGACCATCGTAGCCTACAGTATGTCTTCACTCAAAAAGATTTGAACTTGAGACAGAGGAGATGGATGGAACTACTGAAGGACTACGACATCACTATCTTGTATCATCCGGGAAAAGCGAACGTTGTGGCAGATGCTTTGAGTAGAAAGGCCGGAAGCATGGGAAGTCTAGCTCATTTGCAAGCTTCTAAACGCCCATTGGCTAGAGAAGTGCAGATTCTGGCTAATGCCCTCATGAAATTAGAAGTAAATGAGAAGGGAGGATTGTTAGCTTGTGTGGAGGCAAGATCCTCCTTCCTTGACAAGATTAAGGGAAAGCAGTTTGATGATGAGAAATTGATCCGGATTCGAGATAAAGTGTTGCAAGGAGAGGCTAAAGAAGCAACAATTGATGAGGAAGGTGTTTTGAGGATTAAGGGAAGGGTATGTGTACCCCGCGTCGATAATCTGATCAACACTATTCTGACAGAGGCTCATAGTACAAGGTATTCTATACATCCGGGTGCAACCAAGATGTATCGTGACCTAAAGCAACACTTTTGGTGGAGTAGAATGAAGCGCGACATTGTTGATTTTGTTGCCAAATGTCCAAATTGTCAACAAGTAAAGTATGAACACCAGAGGCCCGGAGGAACACTTCAGAGAATGCCCATTCCTGAATTGAAGTGGGAAAGAATTGCAATGGATTTTGTGGTTGGTCTTCCAAAGACAATGGGTAAGTATGACTCAAATTGGGTGATTGTGGATAGGTTAACTAAGTCTGCTCATTTCATTTCGGTCAAGGTGACTTACAATGCAGAGAAGTTAGCAAAAATCTACATTTCAGAAATTGTTCGATTACATGGGGTTCCACTCTCCATAATATCAGATAGAGGTACGCAGTTTACTTTTAAATTTTGGAGAACATTGCATGTGGAATTAGGTACTAGGTTGGACCTTAGTACTGCGTTTCATCCTCAGACCGATGGTGAGCCTGAGCGAACGATTCAAGTATTGGAGGATATGCTTCGTGCATGTGTGATAGAGTTTGGTGGCCATTGGGATATCTTCTTACCTTTGGCAGAGTTTTCATACAATAATAGCTATCACTCCAGTATTGACATGGCTCCATTTGAAGCATTGTATGGGAGGAGGTGTAGATCTCCCATTGGTTGGTTTGATGCATTTGAGGTTAGACCTTGGGCTACTGACCTGTTGAGAGATTCTATGGAGAAGGTGAAATCTATCCAAGAAAAGCTTCTAGCGGCGCAAAGTAGACAAAAGGAGTATGCAGACCGAAAGGTTAGAGACTTGGAGTTCATGGAAGGTGAACAAGTCTTGTTGAAGGTTTCACACATGAAAGGGGTGATGCGGTTTGGAAGAAGGAGGCAGATATGCAAGAAAAATACCCACATCTGTTTACAGATTCAGGTACTCCTTTTCTCCATTGTTTTTCTTCCTTTGATCGTTCGGGGACGAACGATGGGTAAATTGGTATCTATTGTAACGACCTGTTTAGTCGTTTTGAGCAGCAGATTTTATTTCTGGAAAATTGGCTGAAACGACGGAACCCACGACGGACCGTCACAGGCACGACGGACCGTCGCAGGGTCTCGTTTCAATATACTTAGGAATTCTGAAATTGGGTACTGAAAATCGACTCTCTGTAAGTTGTGACGGACCTGCAGGACGAGCCGTCATAGCCACGACGAACCGTCGTGAGCTCCCATTGCAAAACACTTCAACTTTCGAGAATTTGGTGCGGGAAACGAGTTTCTGACCGTCATGACGGACGTGCAGGACGGACCGTCACAGGTGTGACGGACCGTCACAGTGTCCGTGGTGAAAAAGGGGAGTTTTGGTCTTATGACGACCTGTGTGACGGACCGTCGCAGGCACGACGGGCCGTCACAGGTTGCGCAAATACCAGGCAGAATCGGATTTCTTTACACGTTTTAAGGGACGTTTTGGACTATTCTTTCCTTAATTATAAAGATTGAGGGTTAATATTAATAAGTCTAATTACTTGGGGGTTAAAAGAGGTAACCTTAAGTTAATTAGTGGGTATTATTGTCCTCTTTTACACTTAATTATTTGTTAATTAGGGTAAAAGAAAGAGGGTTTTGAATAAGAAAAAGAGAAAGAACAGAGAGAGAGAGAGTATTGATCGATCGAATTGGTTGAGGAGAATATCAAAGCTTGGGAAATTGCTTGTTGATTCCAATTCTTCGGTGGAGGTAGGTTATGGTTGTTTTACGATATTCGTAGTGAACTCTTAATAGTGAATGATATGTATTGATAGTATTGTAAACCCTGCTATGTGCTTAAATTGTATGCTTGCATGATTGTGATTATGAAATTGTGATGAATTAACAAAGCATGATGAAGCTATTGAATCCCAAATCTTGAAAGAACCCTAATTCAAGTGTTAATGATGATGCCTTAGTATAAAAGAAGGCTTGATATATTATATAATGAGATTGATGATGCCTTAGTATGAAAGAAGGCTTGATAAATTATATAATGAGATTGATGATGCCTTAGTGTAAAAGAAGGCTTGATGAATTAGGGGATCGGGTGCCACGTTCCGGTACCAGGATAGAATGAGGATCGGAGTGTCACGTTCCGACACCAGGATAGAATTATGGATCGGGTGCCACGTTCCGGTACCAGGATAGAATGAATATGAGGATCGGAGTGTCACGTTCCGACACCAGGATAGAATTATGGATCGGGTGCCACGTTCCGATACCAGGATAGAATGAGGATCGGAGTGTCACGTTCCGACACCAGGATAGAATTATGGATCGGGTGCCACGTTCCGGTACCAGGATAGTATATGAGGATCGGAGTGCCACATTCTGGCACCAGGATAGAAATAGAGGAGCGGAGTGTCACGTACCGACACAAGAGGAAGAAAGATAATGAATCTTGAAAGATAATGTATATACTCAATCTTATGAACTTAATTCCCAAATGAGTATGGTATTGAGGCTTGAGTCCTCATGTGTGAACTCGGTTGTATTTATTGATGAATTTATATTGTTATTGCTACATTTGAGTATTGTAGTTGATTTACATTATTATTGATATATACTGTTCCCTATTTTGAGTTGGCCGATGATATCTACTAAGTACTTGTGGTTGTACTGACCCCCTACTTTTATGTTTTCTTCTTTGTTAATTGTGGAATGCAGCAAACGTTCCGTCAACTTCAACTCAACAGTAGATCTAGCCAGTCTTCACTACCTTCGGAAATTTAGGGTGAGCTAACGCGTCTAGCTTTGACTGGATATTCTTCTTCAAGTCTTGATGCCTTGAACTTCCGGCATGGACTAGCTTTTACTTGTTTTAGCTTCTTAGACATTCTTAGTTTAGTAATTTGAGATAGATGTTCTTGTGATGATGACTTCCAGATTTTGGGGATAATAATAATAGTTTTGAATTGTTTTTATTAATGAGTTTAAGTCTTCCGCATTTCTTTTGTTGATATTGTATTAAAATGTTAAAGGTTAGATTGGTTGGTTCGCTCACATAG
The DNA here is from genome assembly GCA_027704805.1 of Solanum corneliomulleri. Classification (NCBI taxonomy): domain Eukaryota; kingdom Viridiplantae; phylum Streptophyta; class Magnoliopsida; order Solanales; family Solanaceae; genus Solanum; species Solanum corneliomulleri. The sequence continues at coordinate 23,084,361 of JAKWIY010003056.1, forward strand.
GAGGGTAAATGTGGGTGCCAGTCGCGTCCCCGATTTGGGTCGTGACAGGTCGTGACAAACATGGTATCAGAGCGTTAGGTTCGTTGGTCTCATCACACAAGGACAAGTCTAGTAGAGTCTTGAGGAACGGTATGGGGACGCCTTTACTTTTCTTCGAGAGGCTACAGGACTTTAGGAAAAATCCATTCTTTCTTTCTTTCGTGCAATTACTTGGATCCAATTGCTATCTAGGTGATACAAATTGTTATCTGACATTCTCACTCTATTTCGCAGATGGTTAGAACTAGAGCAACAGCTCTGCTAACACCAACACCGGCAAGACAGGGTGTGTCTGAGCCAACCATTGGGGATGTAACTCGAGGAGGAGCAGTGGAAGAGGTCGTGGTAGAGGTCGCAGGAGAACGCTTACTAGGGGCAGAGGACAAACACCTGGTCCAGCTAGGAATAGAGAAGTGACTCCTCCACCGACTGATGAGGTAGTGAGAGAGGGTGTGGAAGGGGAAAATGAGCAGGTTCAAGACAAGGAAGTACCACCCCAGCCTACCCAGAGATGATAAATTAGGTTCTTACTTATCTTAGCGGGTTATCTGATCAGGGCCAGACACCTCAAGTGTTTTCTGCACCAGCACCTCAGGTTCAGGGGGTACAACATGCAGCTGCTATGGCTCCCCACATGGATGCATCATTGGAAGTAGGCACGTTTCCTCGATTGACTACAGGGTCTATAATGACAGGTGATCAACATAAACTTTTCATTAAGTTCTTAAAGTTGAAACCTCCAGTCTTCAAGGGTGCTGAATCTGAAGATGCATATGATTTTCTGGTTGATTGTCATGAGCTACTACATAAGACAGACATAGTAGAACATTCAGTGTTGAGTTTGTGACCTATCTGTTTTAGGGAATGCCAAAATGTGGTGGCGGTCGTATGTGGAGTGTCAACCAGCACAGGCACCACCTATGACTTGGGCATCCTTTTCCAGCTTATTTATGGAGAAGTATATACCCCAAACTTTGAGGGATAGGAGGAGAGATGTGTTCTTGAGCCTAGAGCAAGGAAAGATGTCTGTTGCTGCTTATGAGGCCAAATTTCGTGCACTATCCAGGTATGCCACTCAGCTTTGCTTCAGTCCACAAGAGCGGATTCGCCGCATTGTGGAAGGATTGAGGTCAGATTTGCAGATTCCAGCCTTACAGGTAACTGCTGCAGCAAAATCCTTTCAGGAAGTGGTTGATTTTGTGATAGAAGTAGAGGGGGTGAAGCCAGACGACTTCACCACATTATCGACATTTAAGAAGTTTTGTAAGGGAGGTGAGTTTAGTGGTTCTTACTCCAGAGGGCAGAGTTCAGGAGGTTATCCAGCCCGTCTTATTCAGTCTTCATTGCAGGCTTCAGCTGGGGGTCCGTCGCAGACCAGTTAGCCTTTTTCTGAGTTTGGAGGTTATCTCCAGAATTCGTCATTTTCACAGAGACCTATACTTGACTCCAGGAATTGTTATGGATGTTGAGAGGCTGGACATATTAGGAAATATTGTCCAAAACAGAGTTATAGACCCCCAATAGTTAAGGGTAGAGGTTGTCATGGTAAGTGTCACCATACTGTAGGACGTGGTGGCCAAGGTTATGGTGGTCACCAATTCAGTCGGAGTGGCGGGCAAGTTGGAACTACTGCAGCGCAGCTTGGTAGGGGAAATAGAGAGACAGACGATAGGGCCCATTGTTATGCTTTCCCCGGGAGGTCTGAAGCAGAGAAACATCTGATGCTGTTATCACAGGTACTCTTTTGGTGTGTGATTGCATGGCTTATGTATTGTTTGATCCTGGATCCACATTTCCATATGTATCTTCCTCATTTGCTACTGGTCTTTATTTATATTGTGACTTGCTTGACATGCCTATTCGTGTCTCTACTCCTGTCGGTGAGTCTGTGATAGTTGAGAAAGTGTATAGGTCTTGCCTTGTGACTTTCGTGGGGAGCAATACTTATGTAGATTTTATTATTCTAGAGATGGTTGATTTTGATGTAATTATGGGTATGACTTGGCTTTCTCCAATTTTTGCAATCTTGGATTGTAATGCTAAAAATGTTACATTGGCCATGCCTGGGAAAGATCCACTAGTGTGGGAGGGTGACTATATTTCCACTCCAGTCCGTATTATCTCTTGTCTTCATGATAAGAGGATGGTGAGTAAGGGTTGTTTAGCTTTCTTGGAACATCTCAGGGATGATACTTCCAAAGTACCTTTGATTCAGTCTGTTTCGATTCTCCGTGAGTTTTTGGATGTGTTTCCTGCAGACCTTCTTGGTATGCCACTGGATAGGGATATTGATTTGTGTATTGATCTGGTGCCGTGTACTCGCCCTATTTCCATTCCCCCTTATTGATTGGCTCCAGCTGAGTTAAGGGAGTTAAAGACCCAAATTCAGGACTTGTTAGGTAAAGGTTTTATTAGACCGAGTGCATCCCCTTGGGGTGCTCCTGTTTTATTTGTGAAAAAGAAAGATGGAAGTTTTCGGATGTTCATAGACTACATGCAGCTGAATAAGGTAACTCTGAAGAATAAGTATCTCATTCCTCGCATTGATGATTTGTTCGATCAGTTACAAGGTGCTTGTGTCTTCTCTAAAATTGAGTTGAGATCTAGTTATCATCAATTGAAAATACGGGCAACAGATGTGCCCAAGACTGCTTTTCGAACCAGGTATGGGCATTATGAATTCTTAGTAATGTCTTTTGGGCTTACGAATGCCCCTGCTTCTTTCATAAGCCAGATGAATGGGATTTTTAAGTCATATCTGGAACTTTTTGTTATTGTATTCATTGATGATATAGTGATATACTCAAAGAGAAGGAAAGAACATGAGGAGCATTTGAGAATTGTATTGGAGTTGTTAAAGGAGAAAAGGCTTTATACCAAATTCTTCAAGTGTGAGTTTTGGCTCGATTCAGTGTCCTTCTTGGGGCACGTGGTTTCTAAGTATGGGGTGATGGTGGATCCTTCTAAGATTGAAGCAGTGAAGAGTTGGGTAAGACCTACTAATGTTTCAGAGGTAAGGAGTTTTGTTGGTTTATCTAGCTACTATCGTCGATTCGTTAAGGGATTCTCTTCTATTGCTTCACCGCTGACCAATTTGACTAAGCAGAATGTTCCATTTGTATGGTTGGATGAATGTGAAGAAAGCTTCCTGAAACACAAGACATTGTTGACTAATGCACCTATTCTTGCCTTGCTAGTAGAAGGTAAAAATTTTATTGTTTATTGTGATGCATCTTATTCTTGTTTGGGTGCAGTGCTAATGCAGGAGAGAAATGTAATTGCTTATTCTTCGAGGCAATTGAAAGTGCATGAACGTAACTATCCGACCCATTATTTGGAGTTAGCTGCTGTTGTATTTGCATTAAGGCAATGGAGACATTATATATATGGGGTCAAGTGTGAAGTCTATACAGATCATCGTAGTTTACAATATGTCTTTACTCAGAAAGACTTGAATTTGAGGCAGAGGAGGTGGATGGAACTATTGAAAGACTATGAGATTACTATTTTGTATCACCCAGGAAAAGATAATGTTGTGGCAGTTGCTTTAAGTAGAAAAGTAGGGAGCATGGGTAGTTTAGCCCACTTAGAGGTTTCTAGACGCCCATTGGCTAGAGAAGTTTAGACTCTGGCTAACGACTTTATGAAGCTGGAGGTACTATAAAAAGGAGGATTTTTGGCCTCTATGGAGGCAAGATCTTCCTTTCATTACAAGATTAAGGGAAAGCAGTTTGCTGATGAGAAGCTGAGCCGAATTCGAGATATGGTATTGCGAGGAGAGGCTAAAGAGGCAATAATTGATGAGGAAGGCGTCTTAAGAATTAAGGGAAGGGTATGTGTGCCCTGTGTTGATTATTTAACTCACACTATTCTCACAGAGTCTCATAGTTCGAGGTATTATGTACATCCTGGTGCAACCAAGATGTATCGTGATCTAAGGCAACATTAATGGTGGAGCAGAATGAAGCGTGACATTGTTGATTTTGTTTCCCAAGCCCAAATTTTAGCAGGTAAAGTATGAACACCAGAGGCCTGGAGGGACACTTAAGAGAATGCCCATTCCTGAATGAAAGTGGGAAAGAATTGCAATGGATTTTGTAGTTGGTCTTCCAAAGACATTGGGCAAGTTTGATTCTATTTGGGTAATGGTTGACAGGTTAACTAAGTCTGCTCACTTCATTCCGGTCAAGATGACTTACAATGTAGAGAAGTTAGCCAACCTCTATATCTCAGAGATTGTTCGATTGCATGGAGTTCCACTTTCCATCATATCAGATAGACGTACGCAATTTACTTATAACTTTTTGAGGACCCTACATGTTGAATTAGGTACTAGATTGGATCATAGTACTGCATTCCACCCTCAGACCGATGGGCAGTCAGAGCGAACAATTCAAGTGCTGGAGGATATGCTTCGTGCGTGTGTGGTAGATTTTGGTGGTCATTGGGATAAATTCTTACTCTTAGCAGAGTTTTCGTACAACAATTGCTATCATTCAAGTATTGATATGGCCCCATTTGAGGAATTGTATGGGAGGAGATGTAGGTCCCCCATTGGTTGGTTTGATGCATTTGAGGTTAGACCTTGGGGTACTGATCTTCTGAGGGAATCATTAGAGAAAGTGAAATTTATTCAAGAGAAGCTTTTAGCAGCTCAGAGTAGGCAGAAGGAATATGCAGATCGAAAGGTTAGAGACTTGGATTTTATGGAGGGTGAACAAGTTTTGCTGAAGGTTTCACCCATGAAAGGTGTGATGCGATTTAGTAAGAGAGGTAAGCTAAGTACGAGGTATATTGGACCATTTGAAGTACTTAAGCGCGTGGGGGAAGTGGCCTATGAATTAGCCTTGCCTCCAGGACTGTCAGGAGTGCACCCAGTATTTCATGTGTATATGCTGAAAAAATACCATGGGGATGGAAACTACATTATTCGTTTGGATTCAGTTCTTCTTGATGAGAATTTGTCTTATGAGGAAGAGCCTGTTGCTATTCTAGATAGAGAGGTCCGCAAGTTGAGATCAAAGGGATTTCATCTATCAAGGTTCAGTGGAAGAATCGCCCAGTTGAAGAGTCCACTTGGGAGAGTGAGGTTGATATGCAAGAAAGATATCCACATCTTTTTACAGATTCGGGTACTCTTTCTCGCACTCGCCCTTCTTTTTGATGGTTCGAGGACGAACGATGGGTAAATTGGTATCTATTGTAACGACTCTTTTGGTCGTTTTGAGAACTAGAACTTTTTATGTCTGAAAATACTTTCCTATAGATTTAAATGGGTGTTTTGGACTATTCATAATAATTATTATTAAATTAGTGGGGTAATTTTAATAATTTATTTAGTTGGTGGTTAAAGAGGTTAATAGTAAAATAAATAGTGAGTCACTTTCACCACACTTATAATAGGTCATATAATATTTAGGAGGGAATATTCTGAAAAAGGGAGGCAAAGAAGAACAGTGAGAAAGACGGCTTACCTTTGCGGCTACATTAAAGATTAAGCGTGGATTCGTTTATCGGTAAGTTTCTTTATAAATTCGTAACATGCAGATTGGTGGAAAGAATATATTAGTTCTTGTAAAACTATATATGTTCATGTGTATGCTAAATTGCTACGAGATGGTTTTAAGTACAAATTGTTGATTGATAAAGTTAGGCAGCCATTATTATTTAATGTGTAAACAAATTTGAAGATTAAGGTGTGGATGTGCATGTGGAAAAGCTTACTGCCACTGGGTTGGCACCAGTGACTTAAAATTTTAGACATTAAAATATTTTATACCTTATTATATGTTATAATTTTATACATTGAAGTATGAAATTAATTATGGTTGGATAAGAAGGTATTAGATGAGAAGGATTGCTAAGTTGTAAAATTGGGTTAGACGTGTTGCCACTGGGTTCGAAACGAATGCTTAATATTTAATTTTACTGCGAAATTAATTGAGTTTAGTATATTAAAATAGGTAATTAAATATTAGGTTTATCGAATTATTTAAATTTCATTAAGGATATGCTAATTGGAAGAATTGAGATCTATCCATAAATTTAAACTTTATGAAATTGATTATAGAAATTAGGTGAGTTTTGGGTCTAGGCTAGACATATATTAAGAGTTTTTATGCTTGATAACCTACACCTTATGTACATATATACTTGATAAATTGAAAAGGTTCGGAAGCATTGAGGAAAGGAAAAGAATTGGAGAAGCTGAGTGCTTGACTTCGGTTCTTCGGTGGAGGTAGCTTATGATTTATTTCTATGTGATAGATAAACTCTAAATAGCGATTGATATGTATTGAGTGATATTGTAAAGTCTCCTATGTACTTGATTGTGTGGTTGAATGTTTTGATTGTGTGGTTTGTGGTTGGCCTAAAATTATGAGAGTGTTGAAATTCTAATCTTGAAACCTCTCTATTAAAATGACGCCTTGAATAAAGAAGGCTTGATGAAATAAAATAATAAGATAATTGGATCGGAGTGTCACGTTCCGACACAGTATTATGGGATCGGAGTGTCACGTTCCGACACGGTATATGGGATCGGAGTGTCACGGTCCGACACAATAACATTAAAGGAAAGGACTCTTGAAGTAACTTAATATACTTAACCTCAAAGAACCTATAATTAAAATGAGTATGGTGTGAAGGCATGAGTCCTCATTGTTTTGGTTGATGTTGTGATTGATGGTGTACCTGTTATGGTGTTGTTGTCAATGGTTCATGTGTTTCTTGTTTGCCACCTGTTAAGTATTGTAGTTGATTTTATATTATTATTCAATGTATATTGGTTTCTATTTTGAGTTGGCCGATGATACCTACTCAGTACGTGTTCTTTGTACTGACCCCTACTTGTATTTTCCTCTTTGTTCATTTTTGGAGTGCAGCAAGTGTACCATCGACTTCGACTCGCCCTCGGCTCTTGTCAGTCTCGAGTACATCAGAGTTCAGGGTGAGCTATTTATTCTAGCTCGTGCTGGATTCTCTCATTCACGTCATGATGTCTTTGAATTTCTGACATGGACCATCTTTTTACTTATTTTGGTTTCTTAAATACTCTTAGACTTTGTAATTTGAGGATAGATGTTCTTGATGTGATGACTTCAAGATTTTGGGGATAAGAAGTGTTAAACTTTAGAAGCCTATTTAATTGGTTACGTTAATAAGTTTTGGATCTTCCGCATTATTTTTGTTAATCATAGTTAAACTATGGGTAAATGTTGGGGTTTAGATTTGTTGGTTCACTCACCTAGTAGGTTAAGTGTGCGTGCCACTCACGACTCGCTTTGGGTCGTGACATTTGCATAGTTTGATTTTGTGAGGTAAATAATTTGGATTTGTTTATTATCAATATCGCTTTTGTTCTTTTGGAATTATACATATGATATTATTAATTTGGATTGTTGATGATACGAATCATGATTTTTTACTAGAAAAAAATAATTTGTTCATTTTCTCTCTTGCTTGTTGTTGTAGTTTTGTGAGATTTTTTTAACTTATTCTTGTAGTTTGTAAAGAAAATGATTATTTTATTAACTTTGTAAATTTTGAAGAAGTGAGAATATGATCCTTCTTTCCTCTGCAAATCATATATAACTAAATATTTTTAATATTTTGCTTGATTAGTTAATCATAATTTTATGTCTTTTTGGTGTTATTATTGTAACGATTGTTTATACTTCTGTGATTAAACCTCCAACCCAATAATAGTTAATTGGTTCCTCATCAGCTTAATTAGTTATTTGAAAAAACATCAATATATGAAGTTATTTTTAAATTTTCAATAAAATATGAATCATGAAAAACATAATAAAAATTAAGTAAGAGAATTCATTTTAAACATTTGCATAAATTAATAAAAATCTGAAGACAAGCTAACTTGATTATGTTAAGATACATAATTGTTACTATTTTAAAAAAATAATAAATTAGTAAAATACTAAACACGAGCAAACTTGATTCTCTTAATTATGATGTTAATTTTTAGTGTTTCCCAATGGAATTAAACAAGAAAATATTAAAAACATAAAAAGTAAAATAAGAAAAAAGGTAGACTAAAAAAATAACATTGAAATAAATTTTTAAAAAATGTAGAACTATAGAAGAGAATTTATCAAGGATAAAATTAATACAGATACTTATTTCAAATATACTTATTATATAACCATTTTTCCTCCATTTTAATGATTCTAAAATGTAACTTTACTTTTTCTCCTACACTATAATTATATGAAAATATTTTTTATCGTTAATAATTATTAATATTCATCTTATTTTGTCACGACCCAAAACCGAGTCGCGACTGGCACCCACATTTACCCTCCTATGTGAGCGAACCAACCAATCAATCTCTTAACATTTCAATGTATATCGACAGAAAGTAATGCGGAAGACTTAAACTCATTATTAAGAACAATTCAAAAACTATTATTATTATCCCCAAAATCTGGAAGTCATCATCACAAGAACATCTATCTCAAATTACTAAACTAAGAATGTCTAAGAACTAAAATAACTAAAAAGCTAGTCCATGCCGAAAGTTCAAGGCATCAAGACTTGAAAAAGAAGATCCAGTCCAAGCTAGAAGCATTAGCTCACCCTGAAGATCCGGTGTGACGAAGACTGGCTAGAATCACTGTTGAGTTGAAGACGACAGCACGTTTGCTGCACTCCACAAATAACAAAGAAGAAAACATAAAAGTAGGGGGTCAGTACAACCACAAGTACTGAGTAGATATCATCGGCCAACTCAAAATAGAAGACAATATATATCAAGTAATATTATAAAATCAACTATGATGCTCAACATGTAGCAACAACAAGTACTATATCATCAATAAGTACTACCAAGTTCATCCATGAGGACTCAAGCCTCAATACCATACTCGTTTTGGGAATTAGGTTCATTAGGTTGAGTATATTTATCATCTTTCAAGATTCATTATCTTTCTTCCTCTTGTGTCGGTACGTGACACTCCGATCCCCTACTACTACGTGTCGGAACGTGACACTCCGATCCCCTAATTCTACGTGTCGCTTCGTGACACCCGATCCCCTAATACTATGTGTCATTACGTGACACTCCGATCCCCTAAATCTACGTGTCAGTTCGTGACACCCGATCCCCTAAATCTACGTGTCGGTTCGTGACACCCGATCCCCTAAATCTACGTGTCGGTTCGTGACACCCGATCCCTTAATTCTATGTGTCGGAACGTGACACTCCGATCCCCTAATCTCATTCTATCAATTCATCAAGCCTTCTCTTATACCAAGGCATCATCATTCTCATTACTTTAGTTTATCAAGCCTTTTCTTATACTAAGGCATCATCAATCTCATTACATTAGTTTATCAAGCCTTCTTTATTACCAAGGCATCATCATTAACAAAGAGATTAGGGTTTTTCAAGATTTGGGATTCAATAACTTCATCATGCTCATATAATCACAATTATATAATCATATTCATACAAGCATACAATTAAGCACATAGCAGGATTTACAATACTATCAATACATATCACTCACTATTAAGAGTTCACTACGAATATCGTAAAAACCATAACCTACTTCCACCGAAGATTCGTGATCTAGCAAGCAATTTCCCAAGCTTTGTTTCTCTCTTCTCGTTCGATTCTCCCTCTCTCTCCTGTTCTTTCTATTTTCTTTATTCAAACCCTCTTTCTTTTACCCTAATTAACATATAATTAAGTGTAAAAGATGACAATAATACCCCACTAATTAACTCCAAGTTACCTCTTTTATCCCCCAAGAAATTGAGTTATTAATATAAACCCACGAAATATATAATTATGGCAGGAATAGTCCAAAACGTCCCTTTAAAACTTAACCAGAAATCCGACTCCGACTGGGATTACGCAACCTGTGACGGCCCGTCGTGCCGACTCGATTTCCTTAAGGAGTCTGTGACGGCCCGTCGTACCTACGACGGTCCGTCCTGCTCTTCCGTCACGACGTTCAGAGACTCGTTCCCTGTACCAAGTTCTCAAGAGTTGAAGTGTTTTGAAACGGGGGATCACGACAGTTCGTCGTACCTGTGACGGTCCGTCCTCCAGGTCCGTCACAGAGTTCAGAGAGTCGATTTCAGTACTCAGATTTCAAAATTCCTAAGTGTTTTGGAACGAGACACCCCCGACGGTCCGTCGTGCCCATGACGGTCCGTCGTGGTGTCCGTCGTCTCAGCCAATTTTTCCAGAATTAAAATCTGCTGCTCAAAACGACTAAACAGGTCGTTACAATAGATACCAATTTACCCATCGTTCGTCCTCGAACAATCAAAAGAAGAAAAACAAGGGCGAAAAGGAGTACCTGAATCTGTAAACAGATGTGGGTATTTTTCTTGCATATCTGCCTCCTTCTCCCAAGTGGCCTCTTCAACCGGTCGATTCTTCCATTGAACTTTGATGGATGCAATCTCTCTCGAACTCAGCTTGTGAACCTCTCTATCTAAAATAGCAACTATTCCTCCTCATAAGTCAAATTCTCATCAAGCAAAACTGAATCCCAACGATGATGTAGTTTCCATCCCCATGGTATCTTTTCAACATGGACACATGAAATACCGAATGCACCCCGGACAGCCTTGGAGGCAAGGATAATTCATAAGCCACCTCTCCTACTCGCTTAAGTACCTCAAATGGTCCAATATACCTTTGGACTTAGCTTACCCCTTTTTCCAAACCGCATCACCCCTTTCATGGGTGAAACCTTCAGCAAAACTTGTTCACCCTCCATGAATTCCAAGTCTCTAACCTTTCGATCCGCATATTCCTTTTGTCTACTTTGAGCCGCTAAAAGCTTTTCTTGAATAGCTTTCACCTTCTCCAGGGAATCCCTCAGTAGATCAGTACCCCAAGGTCTAACTTCAAATGCATCGAACCAACCAATGGGAGACCTACACTTCCTCCCATACAATGCTTCAAATGGAGCCATGCCAATACTGGAGTGATAGCTATTATTGTATGAAAACTCTGCCAAAGGTAAGAAGCTATCCCAATGGCCCCCGAATTCTATCACACATGCACGAAGCATATCCTCCAACACTTGAATCGTTCGCTCAGACTGACCATCAGTCTGAGGGTGAAACGCAGTACTAAGGTCCAACCTAGTACCTGATTCCGCACGCAATGTTCTCCAAAACTTAGAAGTAAACTGCGTACCTCTATCTAATATAATGGAGAGTGGAACTTCATGCAGTCGAACGATTTCTGAGATGTAGATTTTGGCTAACTTCTCTGCAATGTAGGTCACCTTGACAGGAATGAAGTGAGCAGACTTAGTTAACCTATCAACAATCACCCAAATGGAATCAAACTTACCCAATGTCTTTGGAAGACCAACCACAATGTCCATTGCAATTCTCTCCCACTTCCATTCAAAAATGGGCATTCTCTGAAGTGTTCCTCCGGGCCTCTAGTGTTCATACTTTACTTGTTGACAATTTGGGCATTTGGCAACAAAATCCACAATGTCACGCTTCATTCTACTCCACCAAAAGTGTTGCTTTAGGTCACGGTACATCTTGGTTGCACCAAGATGTATAGAATATCCGGAACTATGAGCCTCTGTCAGAATATGGTGATCAAATCATCGATGCGGTTACACATACCCTTCCCTTAATCCTCAAAACACCTTCCTCATCAATTGTTGCTTCTTGTAGCCTCTCCTTGCAACACTTTATCTCGAATTCGACTAGTTCTCATCATCAAACTTTTTCCCTTGATCTTGTCAAGAAAAGAAGATCTTGCCTCTACACAAGCTAACAATCCTCCCTTCTCATTTATTTCTAACCTCATAAGGTCATTAGCCAGAATCTGAACCTCTCTAGCCAATGGCGTCTAGAAACTTGCAAATGAGCTAGACTTCCCATGCTTCCGGCCTTTTCTACTTAAAGCATCTCGCCACAACATTCGCTTTCCCCGGATGATACAAGATAGTGATATCGTAGTCCTTCAGTAGTTCCATCCATCTCCTCTGTCTCAAGTTCAAATCTTTTTGAGTAAAGACATACTGTAGGCTACGATGGTCCGTATAGACTTCACACTTAACCCCATACAAATAGTGTCTCCATTGCTTTAGTGCAAATACTACACCGCGGCCAACTCCAAATCATGGGTCGGATAGTTACGTTCATGCACCTTTAATTGCCTCGAAGCATAAGCAATCACATTCTTCTCTTGCATTAGCACTGCACCCAACCCAGAATAGGATGCATCACAATAAACAATGAATTTCTTACCCTCTACTCTACTGGCAAGGTAAGAATTGGTGCAGTAGTCAACAAAGGTCTTGAGTTTTCTGAAAGCTTTCCTCACACTCATCCGACCATACAAATGGAACATTCTGCTTAGTCAAGTTCGTAATTGGGAAGCAATAGAAGAGAATCCCTTGACAAATCGGCTGTAGTAGCTAGCTAAACCAACAAAACTCCTTATTTCTGACACTTTTGTAGGTCTCACCCAATTCTACTGTCTCAATCTTAGATGGATCCACCATCACTCCATCCTTAGAAACCACGTGTCCCAAGAAGGACACTGAATCTAGCCAAAACTCACACTTGGAAAATTTGGCATAAAGCTTCTTCTTCTCAACTCAACTCTAACACCATTCTCAAATGCTCCTCATGTTCCTTCTTACTCTTCGAGTATATCAGTATATAATCAATAAATACGATCACAAAGAGATCTAGATATGGCTTAAAATCCCATTCATCAAGCTCATGAAAGCAGCAGGGGCATTAGTAAGACCAAACGACATTACCACAAATTCGTAGTGCCCATACCTAGTTCGAAAAGCATTCTTTGGCACATCCGTTGCCCGTATTTTCAATTGATGATAACCGGATCTCAAGTCTATTTTAGAGAAGACACAAGCACCTTGTAACTGATCGAACAAGTCGTCAATGCGAGGAATGGGATACTTGTTCTTGATAGTTACCTTGTTCAACTGCCGGTAGTCTATGCACATCCGAAAACTCCCATCCTTCTTCTACACAAATAATACCGGAGCACCCCAAGGAGATGCACTTGGTCTAATGAAGCCTTTGCTCAACAACTATTGAAGTTGTGCCTTTAACTCTCTTAACTCCGTGGGAGCCATTCTATAAGGGGGTATAGAAATGGCGCGAGTACCCGGTTCAAGATCAATACAGAAGTCAATATCCCTATCAGTTGCATGCCAGGAAGATCTGCAGGGAACACATCCAAAAACTCACGGACCACCGAAACCGACTCGATCGAAGGTACTTGGGTAGTGTCATCCTTGAGGTGTTGCTAAGAAGGCTAAACAACCTTACTAACCATTCTTTTAGCACGAAGAAAGGACACGATATGAACAGGATTGGAAGTGTAGTCGCCCTCCCACACTAACGAATCTGTCCCAGGCTTGGCTAACGTCACAGTTTTAGCATTACAATCCAAGATCGCAAAATTCGGAGAAAGCCAAGTCATGCCCAGAATTACATCAAAGTCAACCATTTCTAAGATAAACAAATCAACATAAGTGTTGCTCCCCACAAAATTCACCAAACAGGACCTATATACCTTTTCAACTATCACAGACTCACCCACAGGAGTAAAAACACGAATAGGCATGTCAAGTAATTCACAATGTAAATTTAGACCATTAGCAAATGAGGAAGATACATAAGAAAATGTGGATCCAGGATCAAACAATACAGAAGCCATGCCATCACAAATCAAAAGATTACCTGTGATGACAGCATCTGATGTCTCCGCTTCAGATCTCCCAGGAAAAGCGTAACAATGGGCCCCATTACTTGTCAGGCCATTGCCCCTACCATGTTGCATTGTAGTGGCTCCAGTTTGCACATCACCTCTGCCGTTTTGGTGACCACCATTACTGTGACCACCACGTCCTCCAGAATAACGGCCTCTACCATGGCCGCCTCTACCCCTAGCTATCTGGGGTCTATGACTCTGTTTCGGGCAATTCCTCCTAATATGCCCAGTCTCCCCACATCCATAACACTCTCTAGAGTCAAGCATAGGTCTCTCAGAGAAGTGTTGACCAGTCTGAGGTGGACCCCCAACTACAGTCTGTAGTGAAGTTTGAATGGGTCGAATTGAGTAACCTACGGAACCCTGTCCTCTAGAGTAAGAACCATTAAACTCACCTCCCTTTCGAAAACTTTTTGATGTCGAAGTCGTGGTGAAGTCATCGGGCTTCACTCCTTCCACCTCTATCACGAAGTCTACCACTTCTTGGAAGGAATTTGCCGTAGCCGCTACCTGTAAAGCCGAAATCCGCAATTCGGACCTCAACCCCTTCACAAACCAGCGAATCCGCTCTTGTGGACTGAAACAAAGTTGGGTGGAATACCTGGATAATGCACGAAACTTAGCCTCATATGCATTAACCGTCATCCTACCTTGCTCTAGACTCAAGAACTCGTCTCTTTTCCTATACCTCAAAGTCCTTGGGATATACTTCTCCATAAACAAGCTAGAGAAGGATGCCCAAGTCATAGGTGTGGCCTCTGTCGGTTGACACTCAACATGTGATCGCCACCACATTTTGGCGTTCCCTTGAAACTGATAACTCACGAACTCAACCCCGAACTGTTCTACTATACCCATCTTCGGTAGTAGCTCATGACAGTCAACCAGAAAATCGTAAGCATCCTCAGATTCAGCACCCTTGAAGACTGGAGGTTTCAATTTCATGAACTTACTAAAAAGTTCATGCTGATCATTTGTCATTATAGGCCCAGTAGTCAGACGTGGAAACGTGCCTATGTCCAATGAGGCATCCATACAAGGAGCCATAGTAGCCGCATGTCGTATCTCTAAAACCGGAGGTGTTGTTGTAGAAACCACTGGAGGTGCCTGACCCTGATCAGATAACCCGCTAAGATAAGCAAGAACCTGATTGATCATCTCGGGGGTAGGTTGGGGTGGCAATTCCTCATTTTGCACTTGTTCATTCTCCCCTTCCTCACCCTCTCTTATCACCTCCTCAGTCTGTGGAGGAGTCACCGCCCTAGTATCAGATGGGCTAGGTGCTTGTCCTCTTCCTCTAGAGGATGTCCTCCCACGACCTCTTCCACGGCCTCTTGCCACTGCTCTTCCTCGAGCCACAGCCCCACTGGCTGGCTCAGACGTTTCTTGTCTTGCCGGTGTTTGTGTTGGTGCAGCCGTTGCTCTAGTTCTAACCATCTGCGAGAAGAGTGAAGATGGTCAGATACCAATTTGTATCACCTAGATACCAATTGGATTCAAGTAGTAGCACGAAAGAAAGAATGAAAGAGTGAAATTTTCCAAAAGTCTTATGTGATGAGACCTGTTCCTTAAGACTCTACTAGACCTGTTCTTGTGTGATGAGACCAACGAACCTAATGCTCTGATACCAAGTTTTGTCACGATCCAAAACCGAGTCGCGACTGGCACCCACATTTACCCTCCTATGTGAGCGAACCAACCAATAAATCTCTTAACATTTCAATGTATATCGACAGAAAGTAATGCGGAAGACTTAAACTCATTATTTAAAAAAATTCAAAAACTATTATTATTATCCCCAAAATCTGGAAGTCATCATCACAAGAACATCTATCTCAAATTACTAAACTAAAACTGTCTAAGAACTAAAATAACTAAAAAGCTAGTCCATGCCAGAAGTTCAAGGCATCAAGACTTGAAGAAGAAGATCCAGTCCAAGCTAGAAGCATTAGCTCACCCTGAAGATCCGGTGTGACGAAGACTGGCTAGAATCACTGTTGAGTTGAAGACGACGGCATGTTTGCTGCACTCCACAAATAACAAAGAAGAAAACATAAAAGTCGGGGGTCAGTACAACCACAAGTACTGAGTAGATATCATCGGCCAACTCAAAATAGAAGACAATATATATCAAGTAATATTATAAAATCAACTATGATGCTCAACATGTAGCAACAACAAGTACTATATCATCAATAAGTACTACCAAGTTCATCCATGAGGACTCAAGCCTCAATACCATTCTCGTTTTGGGAATTAGGTTCATTAGGTTGAGTATATTTATCATCTTTCAAGATTCATTATCTTTCTTCCTCTTGTGTCTGTACATGACACTCCGATCCCCTACTACATGTGTCGGAACGTGACACTCCGATCCCCTAATTCTACGTGTCGCTTCGTGACACCCGATCCCCTAATACTATGTGTCGGTACGTGACACTCCGATCCCCTAAATCTACGTGTCGGTTCGTGACACCCGATCCCCTAAATCTACGTGTCGGTTCGTGACACCCGATCCCCTAAATCTACGTGTCGGTTCGTGACACCCGATCCCTTAATTCTATGTGTCGGAACGTGACACTCCGATCCCCTAATCTCATTCTATCATTCATCAAGCCTTCTCTTATACCAAGGCATCATCATTCTCATTACTTTAGTTCATCAAGCCTTTTCTTATACTAAGGCATCATCAATCTCATTACTTTAGTTTATCAAGCCTTCTTTATTACCAAGGCATCATCATTAACAAGAGATTAGGGTTTTTCAAGATTTGGGATTCAATAACTTCATCATTCTCATATAATCACAATTATATAATCACATTCATACAAGCATACAATTAAGCACATAGCAGGATTTACAATACTATCAATACATATCACTCACTATTAAGAGTTCACTACGAATATCGTAAAAACCATAACCTACTTCCACCGAAGATTCGTGATCAAGCAAGCAATTTCCCAAGCTTTGTTTCTCTCTTCTCGTTCGATTCTCCCTCTCTCTCCTGTTCTTTCTATTTTCTTTATTCAAACCCTCTTTCTTTTACCCTAATTAACATATAATTAAGTGTAAAAGATGACAATAATACCCCACTAATTAACTCCAAGTTACCTCTTTTATCCCCCAAGAAATTGAGTTATTAATATAAATCCACGAAATATATAATTATGGCAGGAATAGTCCAAAACGTCCCTTTAAAACTTAACCAGAAATCCGACTCCGACTTGGATTACGCAACCTG
Organism: Solanum corneliomulleri; assembly: GCA_027704805.1. Classification (NCBI taxonomy): domain Eukaryota; kingdom Viridiplantae; phylum Streptophyta; class Magnoliopsida; order Solanales; family Solanaceae; genus Solanum; species Solanum corneliomulleri. Next base: position 23,101,403 of record JAKWIY010003056.1, read on the forward strand.
TGACGGCCCTTCGTGCCTGCGATGGTCCGTCATGCAGTTTCGTCAGAGACTCGATTTCCTTAAGGAGTCAGTGACGGCCCGTCGTACCTACGACGGTCCGTCCTGCACTTCCGTCACGACGTTCAGAGACTTGTTCCCTGTACCAAGTTCTCAAGAGTTGAAGTGTTTTGAAACGGGGGATCACGACGGTTCGTCGTACCTGTGACGGTCCGTCCTGCAGGTCCGTCACAGAGTTCAGAGAGTCGATTTCAGTACTCAGATTTCAAAATTCCTAAGTGTTTTGGAACGAGACACCCCCGACGGTCCGTCGTACCCATGACGGTCGTCGTCTCAGCCAATTTTTCCAGAATTAAAATCTGCTACTCAAAACGACTAAACAGGTCGTTACATATTTATGAACAATTTTTTTATATTTACCTTATTTAGGGAAAACTTATGTCTAATTATAAGTTTTTATTATATATTATAAGATTTTTTTTAATCTTAACATAAAAACTTTTTATCATTCATATATAATTGTTAATTTATTACTCATTTTATTATGTATTTTAACAATAATATATTATTTTTATTTTTATTCTATATCATTAAAAATCATTTTTACCGAACTAAAATCATGTATCACCCATTTCCTTCCAAAGAATCAACATATAGAGAGAAGACTTAAGATTTTAATATACAAATATAATAGTACTTTTTTAAGTCTTCAAATTATAGGTAGCTTATCTATTAAAAATAGTTTTTTATGTTTCTAAGACTGTTTTTGGATTTGTTACTATTTTAATTCTTTTGATATTTTTTTAAAAAATTTAAAAGACTAAAAATTTCACTTTAAATTTTTAACAAAATGTCAAAGTTGATCATATTTAATTTTGAGAACTCATTCTAATAGATAATAAAGTCATAAATTCATAATTACATATTATAACTAACATAAAAGATAGATACTATTCAACCAATAAAAAGTATACATATTTGAAGGTACTGTCAATTTAAGGATATTTATTTTTTGATAAAATGAATTCATGAATTGAGTTTAAATTACAAATCCAAATGATAAAATTTATCATCTAATCTATTTGTATTTGAAAAAAAACTTTTATACACCGCGCGTAGCGCAACTAAGTTTACTAGTTTGTCACAATCCAAAAATGGACGTGATGACACTCGTCTTATCCCACCAAGATAAATCAGCCTAAAACTCAACCATTACAATAAAGTGCGGATATAAAATACAAGTAACTTAATAAAAACCCCAAAACGTGGTAGTCACGTGTATAAACCTCTACAGTATTACGATTGATTCAAAAGAAAAACTCAAGTCTCAAATTAACTTGTTTCTAGAATAGAACAAGATAATAATTAAGGAGAAGAATGTCTGCTGAGATGGAAACAGCTACAGCACAAATCTCCAAGAAGCCTCGGAAAAGAAGAGAATGACAAGTACAATAAAAATCCAGGCTCATAACCTACAAAAATTTGTATAAGCAAGGGGTGGTACCAAACCACACGGTACTCAACAAGTAACCTCTAAACATAAGCTAAGGGGATGAAATACGGTTACTCCTACAACCCCCAACCGAACCTCCACAACTACAACCTTCATTAAAATCAATCCAACCTAACAGCTCACAGTTTACATAGCACGTAGCTAAACAACAACACTTAGACAAATTACATATGCTCAACAACAACACTTCAACAAATTACATATCCTCAACAACAATACTTCAACAAATTACATATCCGCAATAACAAACTCAATATTGATCAATCACATGTTCCGCAGAAAGGCAATCAGAAGATCAGCAAAACACGATATCAAGTTCACAAATGATAAGTATGTGCAATTCAATGGAATTCAATGTCAAGTAAAATGATGCATGTCTGACCTAGTGATACACACCAGCTATCTCTCAGTCCGTCATCCATGAGAGACATATCTGTTCATGCATCTGTCACGTCGCACGACACGACCCTTGATAATAGTAACCATCGTGACGCGCGATACGTCCCTCGAAATATAATATACATCGCAGCGCGGGATACGTCCATCGAAATGGTACATCCTCCCTAAGTTCTCATTCTTTCTCAATGTACATAACACTTGTCACAACCATGTCTTAAAATAATGCAAATGACATGTTCACAAAAATAAAGAGGATATGACCATTTTCATAACATTGCACAATGCAGAGCAACCGAAAAAGAATATCACATCAACAATGACTCAACAAGCCTTCAAACCTTTCTCAACACATCACACATAAACAATTAATCACATTGTCTTTTGTTACCCTTTTTCATCATTAGAGTTAATCAATGTGAACAATTCAACCCATTACCAATCCCATTTCTCCCAAACATATACCACAAAAAAATACACACATTTCATACACTTATAAAGAGTTTAGAAAATCCACTTGATTCTAATAGTCGAACAATTTTCAAGAACTTGAGCTTCCTCTTTCGGTGACTCCCATATCAATACAATCTATTCAAATAAATAATCACAATGAGATTTTTAAACTAACAACACCCATATCACTACAAGTCTAGCATAGACCCCAAACACTCATTCAACTCTATTATCAAGTTCTAACCATGATGTCAATTAATATATCAATTCTCATTTTTTTTAAATTTCTTACCTAGGATTAAGTTTCAGTCTCTCCAAATTACATAAATCTAAGGATATTCATATAATATGATATTTCTAGATTTGATTTACCTTGACAAACCTAAAACTTAACTTAATAGTAAGAAGAGAAAAATTGAAACTACAGATAACGACAATTTACAAAGACGCAAAAGCAAAAACAAGTACAAAGGTAGAAACTTCTAACCAATTACATGAAAAATTATAACCTTATACATTTGTCATCAATAACTACCCAATGATTACTTTTAACACGTTAGTTCGTCAATCGGTAGCATGTGATTGTCCACTAATCCTTGTCCATATAATTTTAATAAAAATAAATTTGAGAGTTAAATTCCTTTTGCCTCCAGTTAATATATTTAGTGTACACCTATTTAGAATAACTACATAGTTAGAGGATTTGGTGAGAAACTTACCTGAAGCAGTTGGCCACTTTTCTCATTGACGCGTAACCGCAACTCCTCTCGTCAAACACATCTCTTTATTTTTTAATTAATTATGTACTAGAAATTTAAAAAAAATTACTAACCTATTTTAATATTTTAGACTTGACCCACTATTATTAATGTTAAAAAAATTGCCCACCAATAAATTAACGATAGTTAAATGACTATTCAAAATTATCAAAAATTACAATTTGGGTCATTAAATTATCCACCACTAAATCTCATGTTCGTCCTCGAATATAAAGTAGGCGAAGGATGAACAACTGATGTTACTTGAAGTGTGAGTTATGATCTTTTAAAGTTTGCATGTGCATATCTCTCATGGTGAGCTGCTCGTTAATAATATATAATAAAAATCAACTACTAAGAAATAGACTTCCGATTTAAACTTTGGAAGATTCACAAATCAGGAGTGATTATTAAGCTGCAAACTAACCCGTGAACACAATCTAAATTAAAATTCTCTAAACCATAACACATTAACTAGGTCGAATATTTCTCAGATAACCATGATGAAATCCTGAATCAATACTTGCAACAATCAGAAGTGAACCTGAACAAACCATCAAACACTCATAATGCACAAGCCATCACAAATCTTGTTAAAATTCTCTTATGAAAACATGATCTTTTCCCGAGCTTAATTTATAGGAATTTGACCTTTAGGCATCATATATTAATCAAGGGAGAATCAAACTTATCTAACCAAAAGAAGAACAAAATAAAGTAAACATCCAACAAACGATACACTTCAAAATGCAAAATCTCTAACAACACTTTCAGATAACTGTAAATATTTCATGGAAGCTTTCCATAACTTCTCATAAGCAAGGTCGTGTAGGTAGATATAGTGGTATACTTTAACTATCCCAAACAACATCAAATCTATCATAATCGAAATAACCAAGTTTGCCTAAAGAACCCACCCTATCAAAGAGAACATAAGAGGATAGGTACATCTGATCCTTTGTCACGACCCAAATCGAGCCGCGGTGGCACCCACACTTACCCTCCTATGTGAGCGAACCAACCAATCTAAAACCCCATCATTTCAAACATAATGAACAAAATACAATGCGGAAGACATAAAACTCATTAACAAAATCAGTTAATAACTTCTAAAATTTATCAATTACTATCCCCAAAATCAGGAAGTCATCATCACAAAAACATCTATCCTCAAATTACTAAATCTAAGAGTGTCTAGAAAGCTAGAATAAATAAAAAGCTAGTCCATGCCGGAATTTCAAGTCATCAAGACATGAAGAAGAAGATCCAGTCCAAGCTAGAAGCATTAGCTCACCCTGAAATCCGGTGTAATGAAGACTGGCTAGAGTTGCGGTTGAGTTGAAGACGATGGTACGTTTGTTGCACTCCACAAATAACAAAGAAAGAAAAATACAAGTAGGGGTCAGTACAAAACACAAGTACTGAGTAGGTATCATCGACCAACTCAAAATAGAAAACAGTATACATCAGATAACATCATAAAATCAACTACAATACTCAATCTGTAGAACCATTAAGTACTATAATCATTAGTAAATAACGCCAAGTACACCCATGAGGACTCAAGCCTCAATACCATACTCATTTTGAAAATTAGGTTCATTAAATTGAGTATATTAACATCTTTCAAGATTTATTATCTTTATTCCTCTCGTGTCGGTATGTGACACTCCGCTCCATATACTATCCTGGTGTCGGAACGTGACACTCCGATCCTCATATACTATCCTGGTGTCGGAACGTGACACCCTATCCATATTCTATCCAACTTCCGGAACATGGCACTCCGATCCTCATTCTATCCTGGTAGCGGAACGTGGCACCTGATCCATATACTATCTTGGTGTCGGAACGTGACACTCCGATCCTCATATACTATCCTGGTACCAGAACGTGGCACCCGATCCTCTATTACTATTCTGGTGTCGAAACGTGACACCCGATCCCCTAATCTCACTACTTTCGTTCATCAAGCCTTCTTTTATACAAGGGCATCATCATAAACAAAGTAGATTAGGGTTTTTCAAGATTACGGGTTCAATAGCTTCATCATGCTTATTTTATCACAATTATATAATCACAATCATGCAAGCATACAACTAAGCATATAGAAGGTTTACAATACTACAAACACATATCATTCGCTATTAAGAGTTTACTACGAATAGCATAAACCATAACCTACCTCCACCGAAGAATTCGTGATCAAGAAATCTACTTTTCCAAAGCTTTGTTTTCCTCTTCATTCTCTCCTCTTGATCGATCGTTTCTCCCTCTCTCTGTTCTTTCTATTTTTCTTATTCAAACCCTCTTTCTTTTACCCTAATTCGCATACAGTTAAGTATAAAAGATGATGAATTAACCCATTAATTAATTCAAGGTTATCTCCTTTAACCCCCAAGTAATTAAATTATTAACATTAACCCACTAAATTTATAATTATAGGAGGAATAGTCCAAAACGCCCCTTAAAACATTTAACAGAAATCCGACCCAGCCTGGGATTACGCAGCCTGTGACGGCCCGTCGTGCCTGCGACGGTCCGTCCTGCTGCTTCCGTCACAGAGTTCAAACACTAATTTCTGTGGAAAATGTGTGACGGTCCGTCCTGCCATTCCGTCAAGAAGTTTAGAGAGTCGATTTCAGTACCCATATTTCAAAATTCTAAGTGTTTTGGAACGAGACCCCCTTGACGGTCCGTCGTGCCCATGACGGTCCGTCATAGGGTCCGTCGTCTCAGCCAATTTTTCCAGAAATAAAATCTTCTGCTTAAAACGACTAAACAGGTCGTTACAATAGATATCAATTTACTCATCGTTCATCCACGAACGATCACAAGAAGAAAAACAAGGGCGAAAAGGAGTAACTGAATCTGTGAACAGGTGTGGGTATCTTTCTCGCATATCAGCCTCCTTCTCCCAAGTGGACTCTTCAACCGGTTGATTCTTCCATTGAACCTCGGTGGATGTAATCTTCCTTGATCTCAACTTGCGGATTTCTCTATCTAGAATAGCAACAGGCTCCTCTTCATAAGACAAATTCCCATCAAGCAGAACTGAATCCCAATGAATAATGTAGTTTCCGTCCCCATGGTATCTTTTCAACATAGACACATGAAATACCGGATGCACTCCTGACAGCCCTGGAGGCAAGGCTAATTTATAAGCCACCTCCCTTACTCGCTTAAGTACTTCAAATGGTCCAATATACCTTGGGCTTAGATTACCTCTTTTACCAAACCGCATCACCCCTTTCATGGGCGAAACCTTCAGCAAGACTTGCTCACCCTCCATAAACTCCAAGTCTCTAACCTTTCGATCTGCATATTCCTTCTGCCTACTTTGAGCCGCTAAAAGCTTTTCTTGAATGCATTTCACTTTATCTAATGATTCCCTCAGAAGGTCAGTACCCCAAGGTCTAACCTCAAATGCATCAAACCACCCAATGGGAGACCTACATCTTCTCCCATACAATGCCTCAAATGGGGCCATGTCAATACTTGAGTGATAGCTATTGTTGTAGGAGAACTCTGCTAAGGGTAAGAAGCTACCCCAATGGCCACCAAATTCTATCACACATGCACGAAGCATATCCTCCAACACTTGAATCGTTCGCTCAGACTGACCATCGGACTGAGGATAGAACGCAGTGCTAAGGTCCAACCTCGTACCCAATTGAGCATGCAATGTTTTCCAAAACATAGAAGTAAACTGCGTACCTCTATCTGATATGATGGAGAGTGGAACTGCATGCAATCGAACAATCTCTTAGATGTAAAGTTTGGCTAACTTCTCTGCATTGTAAGTAACCTTTACCGGAATGAAATGAGCAGACTTAGTTAACCTATCAACAATCACCCAAATAGAGTCATACTTACCTATTGTCTTTGGAAGACCAACCACGAAGTCCATTGCAATTCTCTCCCACTTCCATTCAGGAATGGACATTCTCTGAAGTGTTCCTCGAGGCTTGTGGTGTTCATACTTTACTTGCTGACAATTTGGACATTTGGCAACAAACTCCACAATGTCACGCTTCATTCTACTCCACCAAAAATGTTGCTTTAGGTCACGATACATCTTGGTTGCACCAGGATGTATAGAATACCTTGAACCATGAGCCTCTGTAAGAATAGTGTGGATCAAATCATCAACGCAGGGTACACATACCCTTCCCTTAATTCTCAAAACACCTTCCTCATCGATTTTTTCTTCCTTAGCCTCTCCTCGCAACACCTTATCTCGGATCCAAATCAGCTTCTCATCATTAAACTGCTTTCCCTTAATCTTGTCAAGAAAGGAAGATCTTGCCTCCATACAAGCCAATAATCCTCCCTTCTCATCTACCTCTAACCTCATAAAGTCGTTAGCTAGAGTCTGAAACTCTCTAGCCAATGGACGTCTAGAAACTTGCAAGTGAGCTAGACTTCCCATGCTCCCTGCCTTTCTACTTAAGGCGTCCGCCACAATATTAGCCTTTCCCGGATGATACAGGATAGTGATATCATAGTCCTTAAGTAGTTCCATCCATCTCCTCTGTCTCAAATTCAAATCTTTTTGAGTAAAGACATACTGTAGGCTACGATGATCCGTGTATACTGCACACTTAACCCCAAATAGATAGTGTCTCCATTGCTTTAATGCAAACACTACCGCAGCCAACTCCAAATCATGGGTCGGATAGTTACGTTCATGCACTTTTAATTGCCTCGAAGAATAAGAAATTACATTCTTCTCTTGCATTAGCACTACACCCAAACCCGAATAGGATGCATCACAATAGACAATGAAATTCATACCCTCCACTGGCAAGGTAAGAATTGGCGCAGTAGTCAACAAAGTCTTGAGATTCTGGAAGCTTTCTTCGCACTCGTCCGACCATACAAATGGAACACTTTGCTTAGTCAAATTTATCAGTCGGGAAGAAATAGAGGAAAATCCCTTGACAAATCGACGGTAGTAGCTAGCTAAACCAACAAAGCTCCTTATCTCTGTAACATTAGTAGGCCTCTCCCAATTCTTCACTGCTTCAATCTTAGATGGATCCACCATCACTCCATCCTTAGAGACCACGTGCCCCAAGAAGGACACTGAATCTAACCAAAACTCACACTTGGAGAATTTGGCGTAAAGCTTTTTCTCCCTCAACATTTCCAATACAATTCTCAAGTGCTCCTCATGTTCTTCCTTACTCTTTGAGTACACCAGTATATCATCAATGAATACAATGAAAAAGAGATCCAGATATGGCTTAAAAATCCCATTCATCAAGCTCATGAAAGCAACAGGGGCATTCGTAAGCCCAAAAGACATCACTAAGAACTCATAATGCCCATACCTGATC
>JAKWIY010003056.1:23109961-23206616 GCA_027704805.1 Solanum corneliomulleri
CTTGTGGTCTTCTCAAAGATTGACTTGATATCCGGTTTATCACCCATTGAAAATACGAGCTACGGAATGTTCCAAAGACTTCTTTTTCGAACTAGGTATGGGCATTATTATGATTTGTGGTAATGTCATTTGGTCTTACGAATGCCCCTGCTGCCTTCATGAGCTTGATGAACGGGATTTTCAAGCCATACTTGGACCTCTTTGTGATTGTGTTTATTGATGATTACTGATATACTCCACAGCAAAGTAAGAAAGTACATGAGGAGCATTTGAAATGGTTTTAGAGTTGTTGAGAAAGAAAAAGCTTTAATGCGAAATTCTCTAAGTGTGAGTTTGGCTAGATTCAGTGTCCTTCTTGGGCATGTGTTTCTAAGGATGGGGTGATGGTGGATCCATCCAGATTGAGACAGTGAAAAATTGGGTAAGACCCACTAATGTGTCAGATATAAGGAGTTTTGTGGGTTTAGCTAGCTACTACCGCCGATTCGTCAAGGGATTCTCCTCTATCTGCTCCCAATTGACGAACTTGACTAAGCAAAATGTTCCATTCGTATGGTCCAGACGAATGTGAAGAAAGCTTCCAGAAGCTTAAACCTTGTTGACTACCGCGCCTATCCTCCACCTTGCCGGTAGAGGCAAAAACTTCATTGTTTATTGTGATGCATCCTATTCTGGGTTGGGTGGGCAGTGCTAATGCAAGAGAAGAACGTGATTGCTTATGCTTCGAGGCAATTAAAAGTGCATGAACGTAACTATCCACCCATGATTTGGATTGGCCGCGTAGTATTTGCACTAAAACAATGAGACATTACTTGTATGGGGTAAGTGTGAAGTCTACACTACACTACCATCGTAGTTTACAGTATGTCTTCACTCAGAAGACTTGAACTTGAGACAGAGGAGATGGATGGAACTACTGAAGGACTACGACATCACTATCTTGTATCATCCGGGGAGGCTAATGTTGTAGCGGATGCTTTGAGTAGGAAGGCCGGAAGCATGGGAAGTCTAGCTCATTTGCAAGCTTCTAGACGCCCATTGGCTAGAGAAGTGCAGATTTTGGCTAATGACCTTATGAGGTTAGAAATAAATAGAAGGGAGGATTGTTAGTTTGTGTAGACAAAATCTTCCTTTCTTGATCAGATTAAGGGGAAACAGTTTGATGATGAGAAACTAAGGCGAATTCGACATAAAGTGTTGCAAGGAGAGGCTAAGGAAGCAATAATCGATGGGGAAGGTGTTTTGAGGATTAAGGGAAGGATGTGTGTACCCCGCATCGATGATTTGATCACCACTATTCTGACAGATGGCCCATAGTTCCGGATATTCTATACATCCTGGTGCAACCAAGATGTATCGCGACCTAAAGCAACACTTCTGGTGGAGTAGAATGAAGCGAGATATTGTTGAGTTTGTTGCCAAGTGTCCAATTGTCAACAAGTAAAGTATGAACACCAAAGGCCCGGAGGACACTTCAGAGAATGCCCATTCCTGAATGGAAGTGGGAGAGAATCGCGATGGACTTCGTGGTTGGTCTTCCCAAGACATTGGGTAAGTATGACTCTATTTGGGTGATTGTTGATAGGTTTAACTAAGTCTGCTCACTTCATTCCTGTCAAGGTGACTTACAATGCAGGAAGTTAGCAAAAATCTACATCTCAGAGATCGTTCGATTGCATGGGTTCCACTCTCAATCATATCTGATAGAGGTACGCAGTTTACTTCTAGTTTTGAGAACCTTACATGCTGAATTAGGTACTAGGTTGGACCTTAGTACTGCGTTTCAATCCTCAGACCGATTGGTCAGTCTGAGCGAACGATTCAGTGTTGGAGGATATGCTTCGCGCGTGTGTGATAGAGTTTGGTGGGGCCATTGGGATAGCTTCTTACCCTTGGCAGAATTTTCATACAATAATAGCTATCACTCCAGTATTGATATGGCTCCATTTGAAGCATTGTATGGGAGGAGGTGTAGATTTCCCATTGGTTGGTGTTGACGCCTTTGAAGTTAGACCTTGGGGGACGCTGATCTGTTTAAGGGATTCTTCTATGGAGAAGGTGAAAGCTATTCAAGAAAAGCTTTTAGCGGCTCAAAGTAGACAAAAGGGTAAAATGCAGACCGAAAGGTTAGAGACTTGGAGTTCATGAAGGTGAACAAGTCCTGTTGAAGGTTTCGCCCATGAAAGGGTGATGCGGTTTGGAAAAAGAGGTAAGTTAAGTCCAAGGTATATTGGACCATTGAAGTGCTTGAGAATAGGGGAGGTGGCTTATGAATTAGCCTTACCCCCAAGGGCTGTCCGGAGTACATCCGGTGTTTCATGTATCCATGTTGAAGAGATACCACGGAGATGGAAACTACATTATCCGTTGGGATTCAGTTTTGTTGGATGAAACTTGACTTATGAAGAGGAACCGGTTGCTATATTAGATAGAGAAGTTCGCAAACTGAGGTCGAGGGAGATTGCATCCATCAAGTGCAATGGAAGAATCGACCGGTTGAAGAGGCTACTTGGGAGAAGGGGCGATATGCAAGAAAAATACCCACATCTGTTTACAGATTCAGTACTCCTTTTCGCCATTGTTTTTCTTCTTTTGATCGTTCGGGGACGAACGATGGGTAAATTGGTATCTATTGTAACGACCTGTTTAGTCGTTTGAGCAGCAGATTTTTAATTCTGGAAAAACTGGCTGGAACGACGAGTGTCACGACGGACCGTCGTGTCACGACGGCCCCGTCGAGGGAGTGTCGTTCCAGGACACTTAGGATTCTTCATTTGATATTAAAATCGACTCTCTGTAAAATTGTGACGGACCTGCGGACGTGCCGTCACATCCACGACGAACCTTCGTGAGTTTCCGTGCAAAATACTTCAACTTTGAGAATTTGGTTCGAAAAAACGAGTTTCTGACCGCCATGACGGAGTGCAGGACGGACCGTCACAGGCGTGACGGACCGTCACACAGCGTCCGTGGTGACGGTGGGATTTGGGCAGGTGCGACGCCATCGTGACGGACCGTCGCAGGTATGACGGCCCGTCACAGGTCACGCAGTCCCAGACAGTTTAGGATTTCTCCCACGTTTTAAGGGTCGTTTTTGACTATTCTTTCCTTAAATATAAGATTGAGGGTTAACATTAATAAGTCTAATTACTTAGGGGTTAAAAGGGTAACCTTAAGTGAATTAGTGGGGTTTTATTGTCCTTTTTCACACTTAATTATATGATTAATTAGGGTAAAGGAAGAGGGTTTGATAAAACAAAGAGAAAGAACAGAAGAGAGAAGAGCAGATCGATCGAATTGGTTGAGGAGAATAGCAAGCTTGGGAAATTTCTTGTCGATTCCAATTCTTTCGGTGGAGGTAGGTTATGGTTTATATTACGATACTCGTAGTGAACTCTTGATAGTGAATAATATGTGTTTATGATATTGTAAACCTGTCTATATGCTTAATGTAATGCTTGCTGACATGATTATGTGATTTTGATAAAACAAGCATGATGAAAACCATTGAATCCCCAAATCTTGAAAAAACTTTAATCTATGATATTAAGGATGATGCCTTGGTATAAAAGAAGGCTTGACGAATTAAAGTAATGGATTGATGATGCCTTGGTATAGAGAAGGCTTGATGAACGGATAGAATGAATTTAGTGGATCGGAGTGTCACGTTCCGACACATAGTATTAGTGGATCGGAGTGTCACGTTCCGACACATAGTATTAGTGGATCGGAGTGTCACGTTCCGACACATAGTATTAGTGGGACGGGTGTCACGAACCGACACGTAGATATAGGGGATCGGAGTGTCACGTACCGACACATATAGGGGATCGGAGTGTCACGTTCCGACACATATAGGGGATCGGAGTGTCACGTTCCGACACATATAGGGGATCGGAGTGTCACGTTCCGACACATATAGGGATCGGAGTGTCACGTTCCGACACATAGTGGTAGGGGATCGGAGTGTCACGTACCGACACAAGAGGAAGAAAGATAATGAATCTTGAAAGATGTTTAATATACTCAACATAATGAACTTAATCCCAATGAGTATGGTATTGAGGCTTGAGTCCTCATGGATGAACTTGATGGTATTTATTGACGATTATAATACTTGTTGCTACATGTTGAGTTTTATAGTTGATTTATAATATTACTTGATATGTATTATCGCCTATTTTGGGTTAACCGATGATATCTACTCAGGACGTGTGGTTGTACTGACCCCTACTTTTATGTTTTCCTCTTGTTATTTGTGTTATGCAGCAAACGTTCCGTCAACTTCGACTCAGCATTAGATCAGCCCGTCTTCACATCCATCGGAAATTCATGGTGAGCTAATGCGTCTAGCTTGGACTGGGTCTCCTTCTTCAAGTCTTGATGCCTTGAACTTCGGCATGGGGACTAGCTTTAGTATTTTGTTCTTAGACAGTTTTAGTTTTAAAATTTGAGATAGATGTTCTTGTGATGATGACTTCCAGATTTTGGGAATATTAATAATAGTTGAGTTGTTCATTTAATGAGTTTAAGTCTTCCGCATTATTTCTGTTGATATTATATTGAAATGTTAAGGGTTAAATGGGTTGGTTCGCTCACATAGGAGGGTAAATGTGGGTGCCAGTCGCGTCCCCGATTTGGGTCGTGACAATGGGCGTCTAGAAACTTGCAAATGAGCTAGACTTCCCATGCTTCCGGCCTTTCTACTTAAAGCATCCGCCACAACATTCGCTTTCCCCGGATGATACAAGATAGTGATGTCGTAGTCCTTCAGTAGTTCCATCCATCTCCTCTGTCTCAAGTTCAAATCTTTTTGAGTAAAGACGTACTGTAGGCTACGATGGTCCGTATAGACTTCACACTTGACCCCATACAAATAGTGTCTCCATTGCTTTAGTGCAAACTACTACCGCTACCGCCGCCCAAATCCAAATCATGGTCGATAGTTTACGTTCATGCACCTTAATTGCCTCGAAGCATAAGCAATCACATTCTTCTCTTGCATTAGCACTGCACCCAACCCAGAATAGGATGCATCACAATAAACAATGAAGTTCTTACCCTCTACTGGCAAGGTAAGAATGGTGCAGTAGTCAGCAAGGTCTTGAGTTTCTGAAAGCTTTCCTCACACTCATCCGACCATACAAATGGAACATTCTGCTTAGTCAAGTTCGTAAATTGGGAAGGCAATAGAAGAGAATCCCTTGACAAATCGGCTGTAGTAGCTAGCTAAACCAACAAAACTCTCTTATTTCAGACACTTTGTAGGTCTCACCCAATCTTCACTATCTCAACTTAGATGGATCCACCATCACTCCATCCTTAGAAACCACGTGTCCAAGAAGGACACTGAATCTAGCCAAAACTCACACTTGGAAAATTTGGCATAAAGCTTCTTCTTCCTCAATAACTCTAACCCATTCTCAAATGCTCCTCATGTTCCTTCTTACTCTTCGAGTATATCAGTATATAATCAATAAATACGATCACAAAGAGATCTAGATATGGCTTAAAAATCCCATTCATCAAGCTCATGAAAGCAGCAGGGGCATTAGTAAGACCAAACGACATTACCACAAATTCGTAGTGCCCATACCTAGTTCGAAAAGCATTCTTTGGCACATCCGTTGCCCGTATTTTCAATTGATGATAACCGGATCTCAAGTCTATTTTAGAGAAGACACAAGCACCTTGTAACTGATCGAACAAGTCGTCAATGCGAGGAATGGGATACTTGTTCTTGATAGTTACCTTGTTCAACTGCCGGTAGTCTATGCACATCCGAAAACTCCCATCCTTCTTCTACACAAATAATACCGGAGCACCCCAAGGAGATGCACTTGGTCTAATGAAGCCTTTGCTCAACAACTATTGAAGTTGTGCCTTTAACTCTCTTAACTCCGTGGGAGCCATTCTATAAGGGGGTATAGAAATGGCGCGAGTACCCGGTTCAAGATCAATACAGAAGTCAATATCCCTATCAAGTTGCATGCCAGGAAGATCTGCAGGGAACACATCCAAAAACTCACGGACCACCGAAACCGACTCGATCGAAGGTACTTGGGTAGTGTCATCCTTGAGGTGTTCTAAGAAGGCTAAACAACCTTACTAACCATTCTTTTAGCACGAAGAAAGGACACGATATGAACAGGATTGGAAGTGTAGTCGCCCTCCCACACTAACGAATCTGTCCCAGGCTTGGCTAACGTCACAGTTTTAGCATTACAATCCAAGATCGCAAAATTCGGAGAAAGCCAAGTCATGCCCAGAATTACATCAAAGTCAACCATTTCTAAGATAAACAAATCAACATAAGTGTTGCTCCCCACAAAATTCACCAAACAGGACCTATATACCTTTTCAACTATCACAGACTCACCCACAGGAGTAAAAACACGAATAGGCATGTCAAGTAATTCACAATGTAAATTTAGACCATTAGCAAATGAGGAAGATACATAAGAAAATGTGGATCCAGGATCAAACAATACAGAAGCCATGCCATCACAAATCAAAAGATTACCTGTGATGACAGCATCTGATGTCTCCGCTTCAGATCTCCCAGGAAAAGCGTAACAATGGGCCCCATTACTTGTCAGGCCATTGCCCCTACCATGTTGCATTGTAGTGGCTCCAGTTTGCACATCACCTCTGCCGTTTTGGTGACCACCATTACTGTGACCACCACGTCCTCCAGAATAACGGCCTCTACCATGGCCGCCTCTACCCCTAGCTATCTGGGGTCTATGACTCTGTTTCGGGCAATTCCTCCTAATATGCCCAGTCTCCCCACATCCATAACACTCTCTAGAGTCAAGCATAGGTCTCTCAGAGAAGTGTTGACCAGTCTGAGGTGGACCCCCAACTACAGTCTGTAGTGAAGTTTGAATGGGTCGAATTGAGTAACCTACGGAACCCTGTCCTCTAGAGTAAGAACCATTAAACTCACCTCCCTTTCGAAAACTTTTTGATGTCGAAGTCGTGGTGAAGTCATCGGGCTTCACTCCTTCCACCTCTATCACGAAGTCTACCACTTCTTGGAAGGAATTTGCCGTAGCCGCTACCTGTAAAGCCGAAATCCGCAATTCGGACCTCAACCCCTTCACAAACCAGCGAATCCGCTCTTGTGGACTGAAACAAAGTTGGGTGGAATACCTGGATAATGCACGAAACTTAGCCTCATATGCATTAACCGTCATCCTACCTTGCTCTAGACTCAAGAACTCGTCTCTTTTCCTATACCTCAAAGTCCTTGGGATATACTTCTCCATAAACAAGCTAGAGAAGGATGCCCAAGTCATAGGTGTGGCCTCTGTCGGTTGACACTCAACATGTGATCGCCACCACATTTTGGCGTTCCCTTGAAACTGATAACTCACGAACTCAACCCCGAACTGTTCTACTATACCCATCTTCGGTAGTAGCTCATGACAGTCAACCAGAAAATCGTAAGCATCCTCAGATTCAGCACCCTTGAAGACTGGAGGTTTCAATTTCATGAACTTACTAAAAAGTTCATGCTGATCATTTGTCATTATAGGCCCAGTAGTCAGACGTGGAAACGTGCCTATGTCCAATGAGGCATCCATACAAGGAGCCATAGTAGCCGCATGTCGTATCTCTAAAACCGGAGGTGTTGTTGTAGAAACCACTGGAGGTGCCTGACCCTGATCAGATAACCCGCTAAGATAAGCAAGAACCTGATTGATCATCTCGGGGGTAGGTTGGGGTGGCAATTCCTCATTTTGCACTTGTTCATTCTCCCCTTCCTCACCCTCTCTTATCACCTCCTCAGTCTGTGGAGGAGTCACCGCCCTAGTATCAGATGGGCTAGGTGCTTGTCCTCTTCCTCTAGAGGATGTCCTCCCACGACCTCTTCCACGGCCTCTTGCCACTGCTCTTCCTCGAGCCACAGCCCCACTGGCTGGCTCAGACGTTTCTTGTCTTGCCGGTGTTTGTGTTGGTGCAGCCGTTGCTCTAGTTCTAACCATCTGCGAGAAGAGTGAAGATGGTCAGATACCAATTTGTATCACCTAGATACCAATTGGATTCAAGTAGTAGCACGAAAGAAAGAATGAAAGAGTGAAATTTTCCAAAAGTCTTATGTGATGAGACCTGTTCCTTAAGACTCTACTAGACCTGTTCTTGTGTGATGAGACCAACGAACCTAATGCTCTGATACCAAGTTTTGTCACGATCCAAAACCGAGTCGCGACTGGCACCCACATTTACCCTCCTATGTGAGCGAACCAACCAATAAATCTCTTAACATTTCAATGTATATCGACAGAAAGTAATGCGGAAGACTTAAACTCATTATTTAAAAAAATTCAAAAACTATTATTATTATCCCCAAAATCTGGAAGTCATCATCACAAGAACATCTATCTCAAATTACTAAACTAAAACTGTCTAAGAACTAAAATAACTAAAAAGCTAGTCCATGCCAGAAGTTCAAGGCATCAAGACTTGAAGAAGAAGATCCAGTCCAAGCTAGAAGCATTAGCTCACCCTGAAGATCCGGTGTGACGAAGACTGGCTAGAATCACTGTTGAGTTGAAGACGACGGCATGTTTGCTGCACTCCACAAATAACAAAGAAGAAAACATAAAAGTCGGGGGTCAGTACAACCACAAGTACTGAGTAGATATCATCGGCCAACTCAAAATAGAAGACAATATATATCAAGTAATATTATAAAATCAACTATGATGCTCAACATGTAGCAACAACAAGTACTATATCATCAATAAGTACTACCAAGTTCATCCATGAGGACTCAAGCCTCAATACCATTCTCGTTTTGGGAATTAGGTTCATTAGGTTGAGTATATTTATCATCTTTCAAGATTCATTATCTTTCTTCCTCTTGTGTCTGTACATGACACTCCGATCCCCTACTACTATGTGTCGGAACGTGACACTCCGATCCCCTAATTCTACGTGTCGCTTCGTGACACCCGATCCCCTAATACTATGTGTCGGTACGTGACACTCCGATCCCCTAAATCTACGTGTCGGTTCGTGACACCCGATCCCCTAAATCTACGTGTCGGTTCGTGACACCCGATCCCCTAAATCTACGTGTCGGTTCGTGACACCCGATCCCTTAATTCTATGTGTCGGAACGTGACACTCCGATCCCCTAATCTCATTCTATCAATTCATCAAGCCTTCTCTTATACCAAGGCATCATCATTCTCATTACTTTAGTTCATCAAGCCTTTTCTTATACTAAGGCATCATCAATCTCATTACTTTAGTTTATCAAGCCTTCTTTATTACCAAGGCATCATCATTAACAAGAGATTAGGGTTTTTCAAGATTTGGGATTCAATAACTTCATCATTCTCATATAATCACAATTATATAATCACATTCATACAAGCATACAATTAAGCACATAGCAGGATTTACAATACTATCAATACATATCACTCACTATTAAGAGTTCACTACGAATATCGTAAAAACCATAACCTACTTCCACCGAAGATTCGTGATCAAGCAAGCAATTTCCCAAGCTTTGTTTCTCTCTTCTCTTTCGATTCTCCCTCTCTCTCCTGTTCTTTCTATTTTCTTTATTCAAACCCTCTTTCTTTTACCCTAATTAACATATAATTAAGTGTAAAAGATGACAATAATACCCCACTAATTAACTCCAAGTTACCTCTTTTATCCCCCAAGAAATTGAGTTATTAATATAAACCCACAAAATATATAATTATGGCAGGAATAGTCCAAAACGTCCCTTTAAAACTTAACCAGAAATCCGACTCCGACTTGGATTACGCAACCTGTGACGGCCCGTCGTGCCTGCGATGGTCCGTCATGCAGTTTCGTCAGAGACTCGATTTCCTTAAGGAGTCAGTGACGGCCCGTCGTACCTACGACGGTCCGTCCTGCACTTCCGTCACGACGTTCAGAGACTTGTTCCCTGTACCAAGTTCTCAAGAGTTGAAGTGTTTTGAAACGGGGGATCACGACGGTTCGTCGTACCTGTGACGGTCCGTCCTGCAGGTCCGTCACAGAGTTCAGAGAGTCGATTTCAGTACTCAGATTTCAAAATTCCTAAGTGTTTTGGAACGAGACACCCCCGACGGTCCGTCGTACCCATGACGGTCGTCGTCTCAGCCAATTTTTCCAGAATTAAAATCTGCTACTCAAAACGACTAAACAGGTCGTTACATATTTATGAACAATTTTTTTATATTTACCTTATTTAGGGAAAACTTATGTCTAATTATAAGTTTTTATTATATATTATAAGATTTTTTTTAATCTTAACATAAAAACTTTTTATCATTCATATATAATTGTTAATTTATTACTCATTTTATTATGTATTTTAACAATAATATATTATTTTTATTTTTATTCTATATCATTAAAAATCATTTTTACCGAACTAAAATCATGTATCACCCATTTCCTTCCAAAGAATCAACATATAGAGAGAAGACTTAAGATTTTAATATACAAATATAATAGTACTTTTTTAAGTCTTCAAATTATAGGTAGCTTATCTATTAAAAATAGTTTTTTATGTTTCTAAGACTGTTTTTGGATTTGTTACTATTTTAATTCTTTTGATATTTTTTTAAAAAATTTAAAAGACTAAAAATTTCACTTTAAATTTTTAACAAAATGTCAAAGTTGATCATATTTAATTTTGAGAACTCATTCTAATAGATAATAAAGTCATAAATTCATAATTACATATTATAACTAACATAAAAGAATAGATACTATTCAACCAATAAAAAGTATACATATTTGAAGGTACTGTCAATTTAAGGATATTTATTTTTTGATAAAATGAATTCATGAATTGAGTTTAAATTACAAATCCAAATGATAAAATTTATCATCTAATCTATTTGTATTTGAAAAAAAACTTTTATACACCGCGCGTAGCGCAACTAAGTTTACTAGTTTGTCACAATCCAAAAATGGACGTGATGACACTCGTCTTATCCCACCAAGATAAATAAGCCTAAAACTCAACCATTACAATAAAGTGCGGATATAAAATACAAGTAACTTAATAAAAACCCCAAAACCTGGTAGTCACGTGTATAAACCTCTACAGTATTACGATTGATTCAAAAGAAAAACTCAAGTCTCAAATTAACTTGTTTCTAGAATAGAACAAGATAATAATTAAGGAGAAGAATGTCTGCTGAGATGGAAACAGCTACAGCACAAATCTCCAAGAAGCCTCGGAAAAGAAGAGAATGACAAGTACAATAAAAATCCAGGCTCATAACCTACAAAAATTTGTATAAGCAAGGGGTGAGTACCAAACCACACGGTACTCAACAAGTAAACCTCTAAACATAAGCTAAGGGGATGAAATACGGGTACTCCTACAACCCCCAACCGAACCTCCACAACTACAACCTTCATTAAAATCAATCCAACCTAACAGCTCACAGTTTACATAGCACGTAGCTAAACAACAACACTTAGACAAATTACATATGCTCAACAACAACACTTCAACAAATTACATATCCTCAACAACAATACTTCAACAAATTACATATCCGCAATAACAAACTCAATATTGATCAATCACATGTTCCGCAGAAAGGCAATCAGAAGATCAGCAAAACACGATATCAAGTTCACAAATGATAAGTATGTGCAATTCAATGGAATTCAATGTCAAGTAAAATGATGCATGTCTGACCTAGTGATACACACCAGCTATCTCTCAGTCCGTCATCCATGAGAGACATATCTGTTCATGCATCTGTCACGTCGCACGACACGACCCTTGATAATAGTAACCATCGTGACGCGCGATACGTCCCTCGAAATATAATATACATCGCAGCGCGGGATACGTCCATCGAAATGGTACATCCTCCCTAAGTTCTCATTCTTTCTCAATGTACATAACACTTGTCACAACCATGTCTTAAAATAATGCAAATGACATGTTCACAAAAATAAAGAGGATATGACCATTTTCATAACATTGCACAATGCAGAGCAACCGAAAAAGAATATCACATCAACAATGACTCAACAAGCCTTCAAACCTTTCTCAACACATCACACATAAACAATTAATCACATTGTCTTTTGTTACCCTTTTTCATCATTAGAGTTAATCAATGTGAACAATTCAACCCATTACCAATCCCATTTCTCCCAAACATATACCACAAAAAAATACACACATTTCATACACTTATAAAGAGTTTAGAAATCCACTTGATTCTAATAGTCGAACAATTATTCAAGAACTTGAGCCTTCCTCTTTCGGTTGACTCCCATATCAATACAATCTATTCAAATAAATAATCACAATGAGATTTTTAAACTAACAACACCCATATCACTACAAGTCTAGCATAGACCCAAACACTCATTCAACTCTATTATCAAGTTCTTAACCATGATGTCAATTAATATATCAATTCTCATTTTTTTTAAATTTCTTACCTAGGATTAAGTTTCAGTCTCTCCAAATTACATAAATCTAAGGATATTCATATAATATGATATTTCTAGATTTGATTTACCTTGACAAACCTAAAACTTAACTTAATAGTAAGAAGAGAAAAATTGAAACTACAGATAACGACAATTTACAAAGACGCAAAAGCAAAAACAAGTACAAAGGTAGAAACTTCTAACCAATTACATGAAAAATTATAACCTTATACATTTGTCATCAATAACTACCCAATGATTACTTTTAACACGTTAGTTCGTCAATCGGTAGCATGTGATTGTCCACTAATCCTTGTCCATATAATTTTAATAAAAATAAATTTGAGAGTTAAATTCCTTTTGCCTCCAGTTAATATATTTAGTGTACACCTATTTAGAATAACTACATAGTTAGAGGATTTGGTGAGAAACTTACCTGAAGCAGTTGGCCACTTTTCTCATTGACGCGTAACCGCAACTCCTCTCGTCAAACACATCTCTTTATTTTTTAATTAATTATGTACTAGAAATTTAAAAAAAATTACTAACCTATTTTAATATTTTAGACTTGACCCACTATTATTAATGTTAAAAAAATTGCCCACCAATAAATTAACGATAGTTAAATGACTATTCAAAATTATCAAAAATTACAATTTGGGTCATTAAATTATCCACCACTAAATCTCATGTTCGTCCTCGAATATAAAGTAGGCGAAGGATGAACAACTGATGTTACTTGAAGTGTGAGTTATGATCTTTTAAAGTTTGCATGTGCATATCTCTCATGGTGAGCTGCTCGTTAATAATATATAATAAAAATCAACTACTAAGAAATAGACTTCCGATTTAAACTTTGGAAGATTCACAAATCAGGAGTGATTATTAAGCTGCAAACTAACCCGTGAACACAATCTAAATTAAAATTCTCTAAACCATAACACATTAACTAGGTCGAATATTTCTCAGATAACCATGATGAAATCCTGAATCAATACTTGCAACAATCAGAAGTGAACCTGAACAAACCATCAAACACTCATAATGCACAAGCCATCACAAATCTTGTTAAAATTCTCTTATGAAAACATGATCTTTTCCCGAGCTTAATTTATAGGAATTTGACCTTTAGGCATCATATATTAATCAAGGGAGAATCAAACTTATCTAACCAAAAGAAGAACAAAATAAAGTAAACATCCAACAAACGATACACTTCAAAATGCAAAATCTCTAACAACACTTTCAGATAACTGTAAATATTTCATGGAAGCTTTCCATAACTTCTCATAAGCAAGGTCGTGTAGGTAGATATAGTGGTATACTTTAACTATCCCAAACAACATCAAATCTATCATAATCGAAATAACCAAGTTTGCCTAAAGAACCCCCCTATCAAAGAGAACATAAGAGGATAGGGACATCTGATCCTTTGTCACGACCCAAATCGAGCCGCGGTGGCACCCACACTTACCCTCCTATGTGAGCGAACCAACCAATCTAAAACCCCATCATTTCAAACATAATGAACAAAATACAATGCGGAAGACATAAAACTCATTCAAAATCAGTTAATAACTTCTAAAATTTATCAATTACTATCCCCAAAATCAGGAAGTCATCATCACAA
This sequence comes from Solanum corneliomulleri, assembly GCA_027704805.1. NCBI lineage: Eukaryota > Viridiplantae > Streptophyta > Magnoliopsida > Solanales > Solanaceae > Solanum > Solanum corneliomulleri. Next base: position 23,124,039 of record JAKWIY010003056.1, read on the forward strand.
AAACATCTATCCTCAAATTACTAAATCTAAGAGTGTCTAGAAAGCTAGAATAAATAAAAAGCTAGTCCATGCCGGAATTTCAAGTCATCAAGACATGAAGAAGAAGATCCAGTCCAAGCTAGAAGCATTAGCTCACCCTGAAATCCGGTGTAATGAAGACTGGCTAGAGTTGCGGTTGAGTTGAAGATGATGGTACGTTTGCTGCACTCTACAAATAACAAAGAAAGAAAAATACAAGTAGGGGTCAGTACAAAACACAAGTACTGAGTAGGTATCATCGACCAACTCAAAATAGAAAACAGTATACATCAGATAACATCATAAAATCAACTACAATACTCAATCTGTAGAACCATTAAGTACTATAATCATTAGTAAATAACGCCAAGTACACCCATGAGGACTCAAGCCTCAATACCATACTCATTTTGAGAATTAGGTTCATTAAATTGAGTATTTTAACATCTTTCAAGATTTATTATCTTTATTCCTCTCGTGTCGGTATGTGACACTCCGCTCCATATACTATCCTGGTGTCGGAACGTGACACTCCGATCCTCATATACTATCCTGGTGTCGGAACGTGACACCCTATCCATATTCTATCCTACTTCCGGAACATGGCACTCCGATCCTCATTCTATCCTGGTAGCGGAACGTGGCACCCGATCCATATACTATCTTGGTGTTGGAACGTGACACTCCGATCCTCATATACTATCCTGGTACCAGAACGTGGCACCCGATCCTCTATTACTATTCTGGTGTCGAAACGTGACACCCGATCCCCTAATCTCACTACTTTCGTTCATCAAGCCTTCTTTTATACCAAGGCATCATCATAAACAAAGTAGATTAGGGTTTTTCAAGATTACGGGTTCAATAGCTTCATCATGCTTATTTTATCACAATTATATAATCACAATCATGCAAGCATACAACTAAGCATATAGAAGGGTTTACAATACTACAAACACATATCATTCGCTATTAAGAGTTTACTACGAATAGCATAAACCATAACCTACCTCCACCGAAGAATTCGTGATCAAGAAATCTACTTTTCCAAAGCTTTGTTTTCCTCTTCATTCTCTCCTCTTGATCGATCGTTTTCTCCCTCTCTCTGTTCTTTCTATTTTTCTTATTCAAACCCTCTTTCTTTTACCCTAATTCGCATACAGTTAAGTATAAAAGATGATGAATTAACCCATTAATTAATTCAAGGTTATCTCCTTTAACCCCCAAGTAATTAAATTATTAACATTAACCCACTAAATTTATAATTATAGGAGGAATAGTCCAAAACGCCCCTTAAAACATTTAACAGAAATCCGACCCAGCCTGGGATTACGCAGCCTGTGACGGCCCGTCGTGCCTGCGACGGTCCGTCCTGCTGCTTCCGTCACAGAGTTCAAACACTAATTTCTGTGGAAAATGTGTGACGGTCCGTCCTGCCATTCCGTCAAGAAGTTTAGAGAGTCGATTTCAGTACCCATATTTCAAAATTCTAAGTGTTTTGGAACGAGACCCCCTTGACGGTCCGTCGTGCCCATGACGGTCCGTCATAGGGTCCGTCGTCTCAGCCAATTTTTCCAGAAATAAAATCTTCTGCTTAAAACGACTAAACAGGTCGTTACAATAGATATCAATTTACTCATCGTTCATCCACGAACGATCACAAGAAGAAAAACAAGGGCGAAAAGGAGTAACTGAATCTGTGAACAGGTGTGGGTATCTTTCTCGCATATCAGCCTCCTTCTCCCAAGTGGACTCTTCAACCGGTTGATTCTTCCATTGAACCTCGGTGGATGTAATCTTCCTTGATCTCAACTTGCGGATTTCTCTATCTAGAATAGCAACAGGCTCCTCTTCATAAGACAAATTCCCATCAAGCAGAACTGAATCCCAATGAATAATGTAGTTTCCGTCCCCATGGTATCTTTTCAACATAGACACATGAAATACCGGATGCACTCCTGACAGCCCTGGAGGCAAGGCTAATTTATAAGCCACCTCCCTTACTCGCTTAAGTACTTCAAATGGTCCAATATACCTTGGGCTTAGATTACCTCTTTTACCAAACCGCATCACCCCTTTCATGGGCGAAACCTTCAGCAAGACTTGCTCACCCTCCATAAACTCCAAGTCTCTAACCTTTCGATCTGCATATTCCTTCTGCCTACTTTGAGCCGCTAAAAGCTTTTCTTGAATGCATTTCACTTTATCTAATGATTCCCTCAGAAGGTCAGTACCCCAAGGTCTAACCTCAAATGCATCAAACCACCCAATGGGAGACCTACATCTTCTCCCATACAATGCCTCAAATGGGGCCATGTCAATACTTGAGTGATAGCTATTGTTGTAGGAGAACTCTGCTAAGGGTAAGAAGCTACCCCAATGGCCACCAAATTCTATCACACATGCACGAAGCATATCCTCCAACACTTGAATCGTTCGCTCAGACTGACCATCGGACTGAGGATAGAACGCAGTGCTAAGGTCCAACCTCGTACCCAATTGAGCATGCAATGTTTTCCAAAACATAGAAGTAAACTGCGTACCTCTATCTGATATGATGGAGAGTGGAACTGCATGCAATCGAACAATCTCTTAGATGTAAAGTTTGGCTAACTTCTCTGCATTGTAAGTAACCTTTACCGGAATGAAATGAGCAGACTTAGTTAACCTATCAACAATCACCCAAATAGAGTCATACTTACCATTGTCTTTGGAAGACCAACCACGAAGTCCATTGCAATTCTCTCCCACTTCCATTCAGGAATGGACATTCTCTGAAGTGTTCCTCGAGGCTTGTGGTGTTCATACTTTACTTGCTGACAATTTGGACATTTGGCAACAAACTCCACAATGTCACGCTTCATTCTACTCCACCAAAAATGTTGCTTTAGGTCACGATACATCTTGGTTGCACCAGGATGTATAGAATACCTTGAACCATGAGCCTCTGTAAGAATAGTGTGGATCAAATCATCAACGCAGGGTACACATACCCTTCCCTTAATTCTCAAAACACCTTCCTCATCGATTTTTTCTTCCTTAGCCTCTCCTCGCAACACCTTATCTCGGATCCAAATCAGCTTCTCATCATTAAACTGCTTTCCCTTAATCTTGTCAAGAAAGGAAGATCTTGCCTCCATACAAGCCAATAATCCTCCCTTCTCATCTACCTCTAACCTCATAAAGTCGTTAGCTAGAGTCTGAAACTCTCTAGCCAATGGACGTCTAGAAACTTGCAAGTGAGCTAGACTTCCCATGCTCCCTGCCTTTCTACTTAAGGCGTCCGCCACAATATTAGCCTTTCCCGGATGATACAGGATAGTGATATCATAGTCCTTAAGTAGTTCCATCCATCTCCTCTGTCTCAAATTCAAATCTTTTTGAGTAAAGACATACTGTAGGCTACGATGATCCGTGTATACTGCACACTTAACCCCAAATAGATAGTGTCTCCATTGCTTTAATGCAAACACTACCGCAGCCAACTCCAAATCATGGGTCGGATAGTTACGTTCATGCACTTTTAATTGCCTCGAAGAATAAGAAATTACATTCTTCTCTTGCATTAGCACTACACCCAAACCCGAATAGGATGCATCACAATAGACAATGAAATTCATACCCTCCACTGGCAAGGTAAGAATTGGCGCAGTAGTCAACAAAGTCTTGAGATTCTGGAAGCTTTCTTCGCACTCGTCCGACCATACAAATGGAACACTTTGCTTAGTCAAATTTATCAGTCGGGAAGAAATAGAGGAAAATCCCTTGACAAATCGACGGTAGTAGCTAGCTAAACCAACAAAGCTCCTTATCTCTGTAACATTAGTAGGCCTCTCCCAATTCTTCACTGCTTCAATCTTAGATGGATCCACCATCACTCCATCCTTAGAGACCACGTGCCCCAAGAAGGACACTGAATCTAACCAAAACTCACACTTGGAGAATTTGGCGTAAAGCTTTTTCTCCTCAACATTTCCAATACAATTCTCAAGTGCTCCTCATGTTCTTCCTTACTCTTTGAGTACACCAGTATATCATCAATGAATACAATGAAAAAGAGATCCAGATATGGCTTAAAAATCCCATTCATCAAGCTCATGAAAGCAACAGGGGCATTCGTAAGCCCAAAAGACATCACTAAGAACTCATAATGCCCATACCTGATCCGAAAAGCAGTCTTGGGCACATCCGTTGCTCGTATTTTCAATTGATGGTAACCAGATCTCAAATCGATTTTTGAGAAGGTACAAGCACCTTGTAACTGGTCGAACAAGTCATCAATGCGAGGAAGAGGATAATTGTTCTTAATAGTTACCTTATTCAGTTGTCTGTAGTCTATGCATATTCGAAAGCTCCCATCTTTCTTCCTCACAAACAAAACAGGAGCACCCAAGGGGATGCACTTGGTCTAATGAAGCCTTTTCCTAACAGTTCTTGAAGTTGAGCCTTTAACTCCCTTAACTCCGCGGGATCCATTCTATAAGGGGGTATAGAAATGGGGCTAGTACCCGGTTCCAGATCAATGCAAAAGTCAATATCTCTATCCGGTGGCATACCAGGAAGATCTGCAGGGAACACATCCAGAAACTCACGGACTATCGAAACCTACTCAATTGAAGGCACTTGGGTAGTATCATCTCTGAGGTGTGCCAAGAAAGATAAACACCCTTTACTAACCATTCTCTTAGCAAGAAGAAAGGAGATTATACGAACCGGAGTGAAAGTGTAGTCGCCCTCCTATACTAACTGATCTGTCCCAGGCTTGGCCAACGTTACAGTTTTAGTATTACAATCTAATAATGCAAAATTTGGAGAAAGCCAAGTCATACCAAGAATTACATCGAAATCACCCATTTCCAAGATAACCAAGTCTACATGAGTATTGCTTCCCACAAAAGTTACCAGACAAGACCTATATACCCTTTCAACTATCGCAGACTCACCCACCGGAGTAGACACACGAATAGGCATGTCAAGTAATTCACAAGGTAAATTAAGACCAGTAGCAAATGAGGAAGATACATATGAAAATGTAGAGCTAGGATCAAATAGAACAGAATCCATGAAATCACAAACCAAAAGATTAGCTGTGATAACAACATCAGATGTCTCCGCTTCAGACCGTCCGGGGAAAGCGTAACAATGGGCCCTATCGCCTGTCTGCCCGTTGCCCCTACCATGTTGTGCTGTAGTGGCTCCAGTTTTCCCGTCACCCCGGCCGTTTTGGGGACCACCATTACCTCGACCACCACGTCCTCCTGAATAACGGCCTCTTCCATGACCACCTCTCCCTCTGACTATAGGAGGTTTGTAACTCTGTTTTGGACAATACCTCTTAATGTGTCCAATCTCCCCACATCCATAACACTCTCTGGATTCAAGCATAGGTCTCTACGAGAATTACTATGTCTGGGAATAACGTCCAACCTCAGAGAAATGTTGACCGGTCCGAGGTGGACCCCCAACTACAGTCTGTAGTGAAGACTGAATGGGTCGGGGTGGATAACCTCCTGAGCCTTGCCCTCTGGAGTAAGAACCATTTAACTCACCTCCCTTTCGAAACCTTTTTGATGTCGATGCCATGGTGAAGTCATCTGGCTTCACTCCTTCCACCTCTATCACAAAGTCGACAACTTCCTGAAAGGATTTCGCTGTAGCCGCTACCTGTAAGGCTGAAATCCGCAACTCTGACCTCAACCCCTTCACAAAACGGCGAATCTGCTCTTGTGGAATGAAACAAAGCTGGGTGGCATATCTGGATAGTGCACATAACCTAGCCTCATAAGCAGTAACCAACATCCTGCCTTGCTCTAGGCTTAGAAACTCATCTCTCGTCCTCTCCCTCAAAGTACGGGATATATACTTCTCCATAAAAAGCTAGAGAATGATGCCCAAGTCATAGGTGGTGCCTCTGTTGGTTGACACTCAACATGTGACCGCCACAACATTTTGGCGTTCCCTTGAAACTGATAGGTCACAAACTCAACACCAAATTGTTCTACTATACCCATCTTCTGTAGTAACTCATGACAGTCAATCAGAAAATCGTAGGCATCCTCAGATTCAGCACCCTTGAAGACTGGAGGTTTCAATTTCAAGAAATTACTGAAAAGTTCATGCTGATCACTTGTCATTATAGGCCCTGTAGTCAGACGAGGAAACGTGCCTATTCCCAATGAGGCATCCATGCGGGGAGCCACAGTAGCTGCATGTTGTACCTCCGGAACCTGAGGTGCTGGTGCAGAAAATACTGGAGGTGTCTGGCCCTGATCAGATAACCTGCTAAGATAAGCAAGAACCTGATTGATCATCTCTGGGTAGGTTAGGGTGGCAATTCCTCATTCTGTACTTGTTCATTCTCCCCTTCCTCACCCTCTCTTACCACTTCCTCAGTTGGTGGAGGAGTCACCACCCTAGTACCAGATGGGCTAGGTGCTTGTCCTCTTCCTCTAGAGGACATCCTCCCATGACCTCTTACACAACCTCTTGCCACTACTCCTCTTCGAGCTACAGCCCTAGTGGCTGGCTCAGACGCTTCTTGTCTTGCCGGTGTCGTGTTGGCGCGATTGTTGCTCTAGTTCTAACCATCTGCGAAATAGAGTGAAGATGGTCAGATACCAATTTGTATCACCTAGATACCAATTGGATCCAAGTAATAGCACGAAAGAAAGAAAGAAAGAATGGAATTTTCCTAATGTCTTATAGCCTCTCAAAGAAAAGTAAAGGTGTTCCCCTACCGTTCCTTAAGACTCTGCTAGACTCGTTCTGGTGTGATGAGACCAACGAAGCTAATGCTCTGATACCAAGTTTGTCACGACCCAAATCGAGCCGCGAGTGGCACCCACACTTACCCTCCTATGTGAGCGAACCAACCAATCTAAAACCCCATCATATCAAACATAATCAACAAAATACAATGCGGAAGACTTAAAACTCATTAACAAAATCAATTAATAACTTCTAAAATTTATCAATTACTATCCCCAAAATCTGGAAGTCATCATCACAAGAACATCTATCCTCAAATTACTAAATCTAAGAGTGTCTAGGAAGCTAGAATAAATAAAAAGCTAGTCCATGGCGGAACTTCAAGGCATCAAGACATGAAGAAGAAGAACCAGTCCAAGCTAGAAGCATTAGCTCACCCTGAAATCCGGTGTAATGAAGATTGGCTAGAGTTGCGGTTGATTTGAAGATGATGGTATGTTTGCTGCACTCCACAAATAACAAAGAAAGAAACATACAAGTAGGGGTCAGTACAAAACACAAGTAGTGAGTAGGTATCATCGGCCAACTCAAAATAGAAAACAATATATATCAGATAACATCATAAAATAAACTACAATACTTAATCTTTAGCAACATCATGTACTATAATCATTAGTAAATAACGCCAAGTACACCCATGAGGACTCAAGCCTCAATACCATACTCATTTTTGGAATTAGGTTCATTAAATTGAGTATATTAACATCTTTCAAGATTCATTATCTTTATTCCTCTCGTATCGGTACGTGACACTCCACTCCATATACTATCCTGGTGTCGGAACGTTACACTCCGATCCTCATATACTATCCTGGTGTCAGAACGTGACAACCAATCCATATTCTATCCTGGTACCGGAACGTGGCACTCCGATCCTCATTCTATACTGGTAGCGGAACGTGGCACCTGATCCATATACTATCCTGGTGTCGGAACGTTACACTTCAATCCTCATATACTATCCTGGTAGTGGAACATGGCACCCGATCCTCTATTACTATCCTGGTGTCGGAACGTGACACCCGATCCCCTAATCTCACTACTTTCGTTCATCAAGCCTTCTTTTATACCAAGGCATCATCATTAACAAAGTAGATTAGGGTTTTTCAAGATTTAGGATTCAGAAGCTTCATCATGCTTATTTTATCACAATTATATAATCACATTCATGCAGGCATACTATTAAGCATATAGAAGGGTTTACAATACTATCAACACATATCATTCGCTATTAAGAGTTTACTACGAATAGCATAAACCATAACCTACCTCCACCTAAGAATTCGTGATCAAGAAATCTACTTTTCCAAAGCTTTGCTTCCCTCTTCGTTCTCTCCTCTTGATCGATCGTTTCTCCCTCTCTCTGTTCTTTCTATTTTTCGTATTCAAACCCTCTTTCTTTTACCCTAATTAGCATATAATTAAGTATAAAAGATGATGAATTAACCCATTAATTAATTCAAGGTTATCTCCTTTAACCCCCAAGTAATTAAATTATTAACATTAACCCACTAAATTTATAATTATAGCAGGAATAGTCCAAAACGCCCCTTAAAACATTTAACAGAAATCTGACCCAGCCTGGGATTACGCAGCCTGTGACGCCCGTCGTGCCTGCGACGGTCCGTCCTGCTGCTTCTGTCACAAAGTTCATAGACTTATTTCTGTGGAAAATGTGTGACGGTCCGTCGTGCCCACGACGGTCCGTCCTGCCATTCCGTCACAAAGTTCAGATAGTCGATTTCAGTACCCAAATTTCAGAATTCTAAGTGTTTTGGAACGAGACCCCCTCGACGGTCCGTCATGCCCATGACGGTCCGTCGTGCCCATGACGGTCCGTCGTGGGGTCCGTCGTCTCAGCCAGTTTTTCCAAAATAAAATCTGCTGCTCAAAACGACTAAACAGGTCGTTACATCCTTCACTAGGGATACACCCATAGAAGTGAAACACGTACGTGCATTATACTAAAACCATGTCCAGAATGAAGAAGGTTATCACAAAAGAATATATAGAAGAATGTTCGAATAACACAATATACTCTTTCCATAGTGTCCATATAAATAAAAATCCATTCATCTGACTCAATCTCTATGATTTTAGCCACCCACAACCAATCAATTTGATCTCCATCACAATATTACAAATACTCAATTCATCAACTCCCACATACATCTCACAGTATCCCACTGAAGCTAACACACTCTAAATACCAACAAACACCATAACTACATTATCAAAGTCTTTCTTGTAAATCCATTGTCACCTCTAAAAAATTCAAAATATGACTCTAAGTCACACCCGAGACAGATAGCACTAATTTCAAATATGAAGTACTTTCCCATCGAGGTACGATATTTGAATCACACTAATGTCAACTTCATGTAAACTTTCAAATACTATTTCGCAACTACCATTCTACCATCATGTACTTATATCATGCCAAAACTCAAAGAAATTCTTGGTCACGCCAATAATTCTGTATAGTATAAGCTCAATATCACTACTCACCATCAAATATGTATGTAACACATCATAACAGTCTATGTTATAAAAAAATAGTAGTTTCAATCTTCTAAAAATTCTCGATAACCCTGTATAATTATACGTCCATACTATCGCATATCCATGAAAATTCATCTACTACTAAATAATTTAGCCCCACATAACAACACATAATCTTACAAACCTCACATTTTTTCACCCAAATCGAAAACCCAATATTCATAAAAAATGTTGATAAATTTCTAGTTAGTACATACTGAACCAATTCACATCCATAGTCATATTGTAATTTATATATGAAAACCCATACATCCTTTAACTTCAAACCAAGAGTCTATATTACATGTCTTATTCCTTCACATCTCTTAAATTCTTTTAGTGACACAAATTTTATACCTTAAACTCTTCAATACACCAGATTTTTGTTCTTTCGCTGACTTGCTTATCAATCTTATCATTTGACCCATAACCCATGATATTTTTACCTTATTCTTTAAATAAATAAAAATATTACGCACAACCCCATTTAGGTATAATAATCAAAAGTAACCAAATTTACTACTGAAATTATTTTTAAGTGTTTCCAAATAATTCACACTCAATGTGATGAATCATTTCTTACCTTATCAATCCATATCTTGACTAAACACACTACCATAAATCTTCACAACAAAAAACTTGAATTTTTTGAATTTAACAGTGTAACTAAATACATTTATCTATAAATATTAGTTCATACCTTGAAGATTTTATGAACTCACGTATCTTAGTTTATCATTGATCGCGTCTCCATCGACCTTATCATATCTTTCACTAACATTCAACTGTACTTATTAACAAACTCAAAATGACACACGCTAAAGAAAAAAATTATCATCTCACTCGAGCTTAACGTATGTAAACTTCTTTCACAAATTTTATCCAATAGCTTTTAACTAATATGATGAACCTGTGACATTGTTATCATAAGTAGAGCAAAACAAAGGAAACCAATGCCTCTGAACCCAACTTTCAACTCCTATGAAGATACCTTCTTAGCCCTTGAAATCAAAATAAAATATTATTGTTCGCACCTCTTTTCAATGAAAACTACATTACTCTAATTCTTTTCATTTATAACTCTAGCTTCTTTCAATTTTATTCAAGCGGTGTCTCAGCATCTCTTATAACTTTTCATGTATTTAAGCTACTCAATAGTATCAAACCTCAACCTTAAATACTCGCAAGTCACCATTATAATACAAAATTCATTTAACCAACAATTTTTATTATATAGATGCATCTCAATCACAATCCATACCGAACTCTTATTACCATCATGCTCAATTATCTCTTATCATCATCATGAAGACAACATTTTCATCAATGTGACACCTAAAACTCGGTTATATTCATCAAATCCAAAGGACTATCCCACTTTTATATGCACTTCTTACTTAAAACTTCAATTAGCTTTACACAAGTATATTATTTGGGATTTTGTTTATCCATAAGCTCGTAATTTTGGTATCGATCTATTCCATTGGACCTTAAAAAGAAATCACCGTCCTCGTTAAGGACCCTTGGAATACAATTTTAATATTAAAGCATTAATATTGTATTAACGATCCACTACTAACAGCTTCCTTATAAATAATGCTTAAATCATTCGTGTGTATTAACAAACTATTTGGTTTCTCAAATGTGAATACAACATTGAATCTCATTATATGAACATGTGATACAATTGGTAACTCTTTAAGTGGTTTGTAATCGTACTTGACATCTACATATCCGTTTTCATGTACAATTATTATCACCTTATGAAATCTGTTAAATCCACAACTAGGACACATCATACCTATCGAGAATATTGTACACAAATAACCTACACATTTCTGCCTCATTAAGTAACTAACATACACTATCAAATCTTTTCGGCCTCTCACCCAAAGCGATTCGCATCCCTTTGTAGATCAGGTCAATAACAAAAGTAACACAATCCATAGCTCTAACAAAGTAAGCATCAATATTATTATGGTACAAATTCTAACCTTAATTGATGCATCAATATTATCACCATTTTCTAAGCAACTCATTCATGTTATGATAAGTTTACTAATTGCAGTTTACAAAATCACTTGTCCATTATCTGGCTCTACCTTTAATCATTTCACTTTTAGTGTTTAACCAATCTAATTATTGTATATACCACACAATAACTATTCACTTTACTAGGGTAACTAATCTTACACAGCCCATTGAAATTGTTGAACTTTTTAAATCTAACCACACATTTTTTTCATAATTATATTACTCTCATTGTAATACATGATCTAACCTTCAAATCATAGACGATATCAACTACTCACATGAAGAACTACGCATGAGTCATCACATAAATGAGAGAGAATGAAATGAAGCGATGTAAATGAAAATAAGACAAAGGATGCACGAGAGAGATTCAAAAAGTGAAGATTTTTCTTAATAGTTACTATAGCCTCTCGAAGATAAGTACAGACGTCTCCGTATCGATCCTCGAGAGTCCACTTAGACTCGACTTGTACACACGTGAGACCTATGAACGTGGTGCTCTGATACCATTTTGTCACGACCCAAAAATGGAAGTGATGGCACTCGTCTTATCCACCAAGACAAGTCAGCCTAAAACTCAACCATTACAATAAAGTGAGAAAATATAATATAAGTAACTTAATAAAAATCCCAACTGCGGTAGTCACGTGTACAAGACTCTAAATTATTAAAATTGATTCAAAAGAAAAACTCACGTCTCAAATGAATTTGTTTCTAGAATAGAACAAGATCATAATTAAGGGGAAGAAAGTCTGCTGAGATAGAAACAGTTACCTCACAAATGTCCAACAAGCCTCAAAAAAGAAGAGATTGAAAAGTATAACAAAAATCCAGGCTCATAACTTACAAAAAGAAGCAAGGGGTGAGTACAAAACAACACGATACTCAACAAGTAAGCCTCTAAACACAAGCTAAGAGGATGAAATACGGGTACTCCTACCACCCCCAACCGAACCCCCACAACTACAACCTGCATAAAAATCAACCCAACCTAAAAGCTCACAGTTTACAGAGCACGTAACTCAACAACAACACTTAGACAAATTACATACCCTCAACAACAACAGTTCAACAAATTACATATCCTCAACAACAATACTTCAACAAATTATATATCCGCAATAACATGCTCAATATTGATCAATCACAAGTTTCGTAGAAAGGAAATCATAAGATCAACAAAACACAATATCAAGTTCACAAATGATAAGTATGAGCAATGCAATGGAATGCAATATCAAGTATAATGATGCATGTCTGACCTAGTGATACACACTCGCTTTTTCTCAGTCCGGGAACCATGAGGACATATCTGTCCATGCATCTAACGCGGCACACGACACGACCCTCGATAATAGTAACCATTGTGGCGTGCGATACGTCCCTCGAAATAAATAATCCATCGTGGCGCGCGATACGTCAATCGAAATTGTACATCCTTCCTAAATTCTCATTCTTTCTCAATGCACATAACACTTGTAACAACCATGTCTTAAAATAATGCAAATGACATGTTCACACAAATAAAGAGGATATGACCATTTTCATAACATTGCACAATGCACAACAACCGATAAAGAATATCACATCAACAATGACTTAGCAAGCTTCAAACGTTTTTCAACACATCCAACATAAACAATTAATCACATTGTCTTTTGTTACCCTTTTTTCATCATTAGAGTTAATCAATGTGAACAAGTCAACCCATCAAAAATCCCATTACTCCAAAACATATATCACAAGGAAATACACGCATTGCATACACTTAACAAGAGTTTAGAAATCCACTTTCCTCTAATTCTCGAACAATTACTCAAGAACTTGAGCCTTCCTTTTTCGGTTGACTCCCATATCAATACAATCTATTCAAATAAATAATCACAATAATATTTTTAAACTAACAACACCCATATCACTACAAGTCTAGCCTAGACCCAAACACTCATTCAACTCTATAATCAAGTTCCTAACCATGGTGTCAATTAATATATCAATTGTCATTTTTTTTAAGTTTCTTACCTAGGGTTAAGTTTCAGTCTCTCAAAATTACATAAATCTAAGGATATTCATATAATATGATATTCTTAGATTTGGTTTACCTTGCCAAACCTAAAACGTAACTTAATAGTCAGAAGAGAAAAATTGAAACTACAGATAAACACAATTTACAAAGACACGAAAGAAAAAATAAATACAAAGGCAGAAACTTCTAACCAATTACATGAAAATTATAACCTTATACATTTGTCATCAAAAACTACCCAATGATTAGTTGCAATACGTTAGTTAGTCAATTGGTAAGCATGCGATTGTCCACTAATCCTTGTCCATATAATTTTAATAAAAATAAATTTGAGAGTTAAATTCCTTTTGCCTCCGGTTAATATGTTTAGTGTAGATAACTACATAGTTAGAGATTTTGGTGATAAACTTACCCGAAGAAGTTGGCCGCTTTTCTCATTGACGCTGAACCGCAACTCCTCTCGTCAAACACTTCTCTTTATTTTTTATTTATTTATGTACTAGAAGTTATCATTTGTTTACTAAACTATTTTAATATTTTAGACTTGGTGTCACGACCCAAAACCGAGCCGCGACTGGCACCCACATTTACCCTCCTATGTGAGCAAACCAACCAATCTAACCCTTAACATTTCAATATAATATCGACAGAAAGTAATGCGGAAGACTTAAACTCATTAATTAAAACCAATTCAATAACTTCTAAAATTCAACATCTATTATTCCCCAAAATCTGGAAGTCATCAGCACAAGAACATCTATGATCAAATTACTAAACTAAGAGTACTCTAAGAAGCTAAAACAAGTAAAAGCTAGTCCATGCCGGAACTTCAAGGCATCAAGACATGAGGAAGAAGATCCAGTCCAAGCTAGAAGCATTAGCTCACCCTGAAGATCCGGTGTGACGAAGACTGGCTAGAATTGCGGTTGAGTTGAAGACGACGGCACGTTTGCTGCACTCCACAAATAACAAAGAAGAAAACATAAAAGTAGGGGGGTCAGTACAAACACAAGTACTGAGTAGATATCATCGGCCAACTCAAAATAGAATACAATATATATCAAGTAATATTATAAAACCAACTACAATACTCAACATGCAACATTTACAATTATCATAACTCTTGGTCATAACACCAAGCACATCAATGAGGACTCACGCCTCCCCATCATACTCATTTGGAAATTAGGTTCATTAGATTGAATTTATTAACATATTGCAAGATTCATTATCTTTATTCCCCTCGTGTCGCTACGTGACACTCCGCTCCATATACTATCCTGGTGCCGGAACGTGGCACTCCGATCCTCATATACTATCCTGGTACCGGAACGTGGCACCCGATCCATATACTATCCTGGTGTCGGAACGTGACACTCAGATCCTCATTCTATCTTGGTACCGGAACGTGGCACCCGATCCATATACTATCCTGGTGTCGGAACGTGACACTCCGATCCTCATTCTATCCTGGTACCGGAACGTGGCACCCGATCCTCTATTTCTATCCTGGTACCAGAACGTGGCACCCGATCCTCTATTTCTATCCTGGTACCGGAACGTGGCACCCGATCCATATACTATCCTGGTGTCGGAACGTGACACTCCGATCCTCATTCTATCCTGATATCGGAACGTGGCACCTGATCCTCTATTTCTATCCTGGTACCGGAACGTGGCACCCGATCCCCTAATCTCACCACTTTCGTTCATCAAGCCTTCTTTTGTACCAAGACATCATCATTAACAAAGTAGATTAGGGTTTCTTTTCAAGATTTGGGATTCAATAGATTCATCATGCTTATTTATTCACAATCACATAATCATATTCATGCAAGCATACAATTAAGCATATAGAAGGGTTTACAATACTACTAACATATATCATTCACTATTAAGAGTTTACTACGAATAGTGTGAAAACCATAACCTACCTCCACCGAAGATTCGTGATCAAGCAAGCAATTTCCCAAAGCAGCGTTCTTCCTCTCGTTTCTCCTCTTTCTCGTTCGATCCTCTCTCTCTCTCTCTTTGTTCTTTCTATTTTTCTTATTCAAACCCTCTTTCTTTTACCCTTATTAGCATATAATTAAGTATAAAAGATGGCAATTGTGATCCACTAATTAACTCAAGGTTATCTCTTCTAACCCCCAAGTAATTAAGTTATTATATTAACCCACGAAATTTATAACTACAGCAGGAATAGTCCAAAACGCCCCATTAAAACTTAAACAGAAATCCGACCCAGACTGGGATTACGCAACCTATGACGGTCCGTCCTGTAGGTCCGTCACAAAGTTCAAAGACTCGATTTCCTTGAAAAGTCTGTGACGGTCCGTCGTGCCCACGACGGTCCGTCCTGCCATGTCGTCACGAAGTTCAGAGAGTCGATTTCAGTACCCAAGTTTCAGAATTTCTAAGTGTTTTGAAACAAGACCCCGTCGATGGTCCGTTGTGCCCGTGACGGTCCGTCGTGGGGTCCGTCGTCTCAGCCAGTTTTTCCAGAATTAAATCTGCTGCTCAAAACGACTAAACAGGTCATTACACTTGGCCAACTATTATAAATGTTAAAAAAATTGCCCACAAATAAATTAATGATAGTTAAATGACTATTCAAAATTATCAAAAATGACATTTTGGGTCATTACATAGTTATAAAATAAATGATAAAAGTGACCCACAATAAATTATAATGTTATTTTCTTTAACCACTAACTAAATAAAATATTAAAACAACCCCACTAATTTCATAATTATAATTACAAATAGTCATATCCATTTAGAACATTTCAGAAGTATTTTAGGTCATAGAAAGCTCTAGTACTCAAAACAACCAAATGGGTTGATACAAAAAGTAATGGTATGAATTATATATTTTATATTACGTATGAAATAAAATGTTAGTAGATGTAGATGTGATTTGTTTTTACAAAATTTAAATTTGTTGGTCTATCTTTGGATTTGAAAATTTCCAGATCATGATTTTTTGAGAATTTGATATTTAATCTCATGATATGCAATCAGCATTAAATCGCATGTCCAAACGTTCATTTCATCTCGTTATTTCTTATTGTGACATCAAATTGCAAGTCCAAAATTTCACTCATTAGTAGACATAATCTCTTATTTCTACTCACATTCTTCTAACTGAGTAATTACAATAGAGGTGAAATTATATTTGTTATACAACTTTTTTTTCTAACCTTGTATTTAGACATACACTATGACATCTTGATTTCAAATTAAATTTGGACATGAGATTTGAGACTAACATCTCCATCAAACAGAGTATGATTTTTATTTTCAAACCCTAATTTAATTTTTTTAACGCAACTCTTGATCTATAAGTTAATATATAAACCATCACTTTGAATTTTATAAAAAGGAACTTATGCTCCACGAGAAGAGATTATTCTACCATGGGAAAGAATTAAATTAATGAATAACTAATTACTACTACCACTACTAGATATTTATAAAATTATGTATATTTGAAAGTTCCTAAATACAAAACATTATATAGAGAGATGTGTGATTTATCGATGCGACTCCTAATAATATTCTGATATCATAATATGATTTCACATCTTATGTCCTAACCAACCTAAGAGTATATTTACTTCATATAGTATCCATATTGATTTTTGACAACATAATTTATAGGTAACAATTTAGAGGTTGAGTCTTTGCTAATTAATCATGCATGGTTATTATATTTGGTGAATTTATGCAAGTATATATTGGAATTACAAGTTAATTTTTTTAATTTATGCATTATTTACTTAGTTTTTATAGATGACTTTTTACTTATTCTAATACCATATTGAAATAAGTGAATATCCTATTTAAAAATTTAAAATATTAAGGGATAAGACATTAGTAACCCTAGATTATGACCGAAATTCAAGAGACACGCCCTAGCTAAAATAAGGTTCTATTACTCCCCCCCCCATAAACTTTTTTTATAACTTTGTACACATTTTGTCTTACGTGGCACACTCCGTGACTCCACACAATTCAGGCACGTGGGAGATATTAGGATGCCACGTATGCCAGAAGGAGCACAAAATTACCAGAAATTCGTGGGTAATGGGACCTTAGTTTAGTTAAGGCGTGTCTCTGAAATTTCGATCATAGTCTAGCGGGTACTTGTGTATTTTCCCAATTATAAATGAAAACATAATTATTATATTTATCTAATCATACTATCAGGTACTGCTATTACAAGAACACTTTTACGACCCAAAACGAGTCGTGAGTGGTACCCACACTTAACTCCCTAGGTGGGAGAACAAATGAATTTAACCCAAACTTATAAACTACAAGCATAATGCAGAAGCTTAAAAATATACGAAATATCTGTTCCCCGTCACCACAACAAGGACATCTAATCTTCAATTACTATGTGTAAGAGTATCAAAGACACAAAAAAATGAAATAAAGTAATTTTTGTCCGAAAACTAAGGACATCAGGTAATGACTGAGAGAATCGAACTCAACGTCGAAAGAATAGCTCAACCTTGAACCTGATATGACGAGACTTGATAGAGGTGAGGATGATTCAAATTTATCGGTACGCTTGTTGCACTCTATATGAGGAAAACAAAGAAATATATATGTAGGGCTCAGTACGAGGCAACATATACTGACTAAGTATAATCTGTCAACCCAAAATAGTAACTAATAAAAAGAGAATAATAGTATAAAATCAACTATCATACTTAATAGGTGATGAGCAACAAACAACATGAACAAGTGACAACTGAAACAAGTACGTAATCAATCACAATATAAAGCACATACGAGGACTCATGCCTACACACCACGCTCGTTGGGAAATGGGTTCTTCGAGATTGAGTACATTAAATTAATTCAATATCCTTTTCCTTTAATGTTACTGTGTCGGAACGTGACACTCCGATCAAATTATGCCGTGTCGGAACGTGACACTTTGATTGAAAAATATTGTGTCGGAATGTGACACTCTGATCCAAGAAGACCGTGTCCGAACGTGACACTCCAATCAAAGAAGACCGTCAATTTTTCCTTTATTATCACCACTTTGAATTCATTGTTATATTATTTCATCAAGCCTTCTTTATTCAAGGCATCACTTCGATCAAGAGAGTTCAAGAATATAATTTCACGGTCTTAGGATTCCAGATCAATCACAAAACTAACAACCAAGCCACACAACCACAAAATCAAGTACAAAGAAAACTTAATAATATCATTCAATGCATATCAATCACTATTAAAAGTTTACCATAAAATAGCATAAACTATAACCTACCTCCACCGAAGAACCGATTTTAAGAAAACTACTTTTTCAATGATTTTTCTTTCCTCAATGCTTACGATCCTTTCCAATCCATCAAATATAAAGCTTTTGTAAGTACAGACATTCAATTCTATAGTCAAGTTTCACTATGATTTCAACTAATAGGGCAAATCTTATATTTCTTAAATTAAGCCTTATGTTAAGTCTCAATTCCTCGAAGTAATATAACTTTAATAAAATTCATACAGTATAATACACCTAATATTTAATTATCTTTTTCAATATGTTAAAACTTAAATCATAACTAGATACTAACATTATGTGCATCATTGAGGATTTCCACTCTCTAGTAACTCTAATCCATCTATATGTTATATAAGGATTGTAATAACTATTCAATTGTCAATGATTATGGAATTCCATTTTAATATTATAAACCAATTAGAGTCTTCCACCCAACAACACAAAAAAATTGACCCTGCAAATTAGTGTTTATGTTCACCTCTCCTCCTTGGTTAAATATTAACACTAAATTATTTAAAGCCAAAAAAAAGGAAGAATCCACGCATGTTATCAGCTTATTTCAATTTGTTGCTATGCCTTTACTATATGTTCCCTAAATAATAATAATAATAATAATAATTGTAATATTTAATGACATCCTTCCAACATTTATAAGACATGAAATTAGAACCTGATTGAGTTTTACCTATAACTTCACCAATCATTACGTCAAGAATTTTGTATTTTTCCAATTCTCTGATCTTTTTCACCACTAACAAAACGAAACAATCCTATATTCACTACAACTATGTGCACCCCAGTTTCGCCCAATCAATATATACTTATAATAATAATAATAATTTCCTTATCAACACTATTCATAAAATTTGAAGATATATATGTGTCTTTTACCTGCACAATCACGTCATCTCTTTCAATTGTGCCGCCTTCCGTTATCCCTATCTTCTCTCTTTTTGTTTTATTCTACAGAATATTTATCGACCTAATTGTTATATAAGACAAACTATTAAGTGGAAAAACTAACCCAGTATTAATTGTACTATTATTTTATTTAACCACCAACTAAATAAATATCGGAAAAGGGCCTAAAATACCCTCAAAGTATTGGAAATCGTACAAAATTACCCTCCATCCACCTATTGTCTCCAAAATACCCTTCCCACCCACCTATTTGGGTCCAAAATACCCTTGTCATCCACCTTTTGGTTCAAAATTGACCACTTATTTAACGGTTTTATATTTAAGCTATTTAAATATTTTTTAAAATACGTGGTGCTCAACTATATGTTCTAATTTAACTTATTAGTATAATTTATAAATCAATATACTACCCACCCCATTAATAATTATCCCTCTAAATTAATGAACCCGTCACATTATTAATGCAAGCTACTGTCAATTGAGTGTTTTTTAAAATTATAGAAATAAACTATTATACATTCAAGTGACTAAATCAAAATCACCAATAAACTTAAAAGTCTGACTATGTTTATATTAATTATTCTTACGTCTCAATTATGTGATGTTACTTCATAGGTAACTTTTTTTCAAAATAATATATTAAATTTTTAAAACAAATCATAAATATTTATAAAATTATATTTTAAAAATAAGTTCATGAATCAATTCGGGATATAATAATTCTTTACCTTTAGTCATAAATTTCTAATTCTATTTTGAAAGAAAGTGTCCTCCTAAATAAGCGGTTCAACCTAAATTTAATTGGGGCTCCGATTCGGACTCGAATAATTTTGAATGTCATTTTCAGAAATCTATAATTTCATTGTGTTTCAGTAGTGTTTATGACGATTTTGATATTATAATTGGATTATTAATTGGGTGAGGTTTAGTTAGTAATGAGTGTGTAGTGGGTTGGTTAATAAATTATATTAATAAATTATAACTATAATCAATAATTGAACGCCATTTATTTTAAAAAATATTTAAAGAGTTTAATATAAAAACAATTACAAAAGTTGTCAATTTTGAACTCAATGGTGAATGACAAGGGTATTTTGGAGCAAATAGGTGGATGAAAAGGGCATTTTGCAGCCAATAGGTGGATAAAGGGTAATTTTGTACCATTTTCAATACTTTAATGGTATTTTAGGCCCTTGTCCGAATAATTATTAAAACTACCCCACTAATTTCATAATTATAATTACGAATAGTCCAACTTTCTCATTCAAAATCTATCGAATGAGACTTTATACAATAAAATCTATAGTACTCAAAACGACTAAATGGATCGTTACATTAGATACCGATTTACCCATCGTTCATCCTCGAACGATTACATGAATATGAGGGTAAGAAAGGGTAGGTGTCAAAAAAAAAGTTCCTTCAAAATATCAGTACGCAAGGTCTCATATCAAAAGTGTCAAACCAACGAATTGAAGATTTACGCCTTCTCTCATAGAATGCCTCAAATGGGCCATCTCAATACTCTAATTACAACTTTTATTGTTGGTAAACTCAAATTACAACATAACTATTTACAAGTGGACTCATTGAACGATTCTCCAACTAAACCTTGATACAACCATCAAGACAAATATTATCTAACATAACCAAGATAAAATTCTTAATCAATATTAGCTACAATTAGGAATGAACTTGAATCAGCCACCACACTCATAATACACAAACCATCATAGATTTTATCAATATTGCATCCTTAGGAGCTTAAGCTATTAAAATATAATCTATAGTCATGAGTTATCATCAAGAATAATCTAACGCATCTAATCCAAATATGAAAATGAATAAGTAACCACCATCGAGTGATACACCCAAACATACAGAACTTTTAACATAAATGTATTACATTCTATAACCCAAATAACATCATTAGACAATGATTTGTTAATCATTGGGTAACATCAAAAAACATAGTTATACAATAAAAAGTCATACCACTACCACCGCTGCAACCTAACATTCAATGTCTATCCTTCCATACAATATCCACCAACAATTTTCCAATCATTAGCCTCAATTATGAACTGAATCTCCTTAATTGTTCTTATTTTTTACTAATCTTATCAATTTTTCAATGTCATCTAATGTCGTTCACAGTTATAATACTTACAACTTGTTCTTATACTATACCGACACCTCATCATCACATTACAACTAAATCAATATTTAATACAAAAAAATATATAGCAATTTGTAGAAATAACATGAGAATAATTGTTTCTGTGCGTAGTCTCCGTCCATCTAAATTCGTTTTTCCCTTTTTCAACTGTGCTTCTATATTTAAGCTTCTCTTTTTTTTTGGCTACCCAAAATCACAAATTTAGTCGCTTTTAAAAGTTGCACACATAATATATTTATTGTACCCCCATCCACTGAATTAATCATTGTTAATACTAACATAACATCATACCATACCAATCATCAACCTTACTCTCTAACCATCATTAGTATCAAAGTATTCTTATCAAGTACATGTTCAAAGTATGACTATCTCTCTTTCTATTTAAGCATTTCATGACAAATACAAGTTTTAAACAAGGCTAATAGCACTAATCTCAAATTTGAAAGTACATTCCCCATCGAGATAAAGATATTGAATCCCAACCAATGTCGACTCTACACAATATTTCATATACCTAGTTTCAACTACCATTCAAACCATTATATTCCTTTTAGCAACACTTAAGAAATTCTTGATCACCAAAATAAGTTTATATAGAATGAGCACGTAACCTCCACTAACTATCAAATGTCTATGCAACACATTTTATGGTCATATCTAACATATTATGAGAAAATCAATACAACCTTCAACTACTAATCAAGAATTTATACGAAAGATCTTATTTCTTCACTTTTCTTAATTTTTCTTTTTCATGACACAGAATTCTTAAAAAATATCGACTCTTCAATATATCAGACTCTTTCTTCTCTAGATCTCTTACCGATCTCATCCTTTTTACCAATAACCCATGATATTTTGCTTCACACTCTAAATCAAAACTCTGAGGGAAATACCCCCTTAGATCCTTTAAAAATCAAAAGTAACAAATTTTAAGACTCCAATCATTTGTATGTCATTTCAAATTTTAGATACCCAATGCAATCGATCATTTATTACCTTACAAATTCATAACTTGACAAAAGATATCACTAGTAATGCAGACTTATAATTTAAAAAAATTGAATTGTAAATCCAAATATGTAACCCAATGCCCTTATCTATCTACATTTGCTTTTAATTTTAGTACTTTTATAAATGCATGTATATTAGCTTATGATTGATCGGCTATCCACCGACCTTACCATATCCTTCATTAAAAATCCAACATTACTCATTTCTAAATTCAACATTACAATTGAACTTATAATCTCACTCCTAGTAGAACGTCTGTACACTCATTTCATAAGTTTTATCCAATTTATTAACCAATCTGTTGAACCTGTGACACTATTATCATAACCAGAGAAAAATGAATGAAATTTCGCATCTCTAACCTAATTCTAAATCCCATTGAAGATACCTTTTAAGTCATTCTAACTGGACAAAATATTGTTACTCTAATTTTTTTCCGAAGATTACACTCATCTCACAAATTTTATTTCATTCTCTTTATGACTCTACCTCCTTTAAATTATATTTCAGCAGTGCCCCACCTTTTCCTAAAACTTGTCATACAACCACATTACCCACTAAATAGTAGAAAATCACAACCTTAGATACTCACAAGTCTTTATTACCATGCAACTTTGGTTTAACCAACAAGTCCTAATTATATAGTTTCATCCCAATCACAATTCCTCATGAATTCTTTTTACCATCATGCTCAGTTAGCCCTTGTCATCACCACAAAGTGAATCTTTTCCTCGAGCTGACACTTTAAACATAGTACCAATCAAATTCAAGGGACCAACACAATTTTATACACATTTTCATACTTTAATCTTCACTTTACATCACTCAAGAATACTCCCTGGGAATTTCTCCTATAAATTTTCCATTCTAGTATCAAGGTACATTTTTTTAAATAATGCTCAATCCAAGCACATGAAGTAATCCACTAGTTGGTTTCTCAAATGTGAAAGCAATACAAAATCTCATTACCTAAATATGTCATACGACTAATAACTTCTTAAGTAGTTAGTATTCACACTTGACAATCAATATATTCTTTCCCACGTACACTAGTATCGTACAGTGAAAGACCATTAAATTCATTACTAGAAAACATCATACTTATCGAGAAGATCATATCCAAATAGCTCACACGTTTCTACCTGTAACAACCTGTTTAGTCGGTTCGAGCAGTAGAATTATTTTTGATAAAAACTGACTGGGTCGACGGATCACGCGACGGACCGTCATGGTCATGAAGGACCGTGATGGACTCCGTCATCCCATACTTGTGTAATTTCTTCTGCTGCTCTCCTCATTACCCTCAACGACAGGTAGGACGAACCGTCATAGGCACGATGGTCCGTCGAAGGTCTTCGTTCCAAAACACTTTAACTCTGAAATCTGGGTACTGGGATCGATTCTTTGAACTTCACGATGGAACTGCAGCACCGACCGTCGTAGATACGACGGACCGTCACAAGTTGAATAACCTCACTACTCAATTTAACTCTCTGAACTTTGTGAGAGACCTGCAGGACGGACCGTCATAGATACGACGGACCGTCACAAGCTGCGTAACTCCACCTAGGGTCGGATTTCTGCTAAAATTTAAATGGGTGTTTTGGACTATTCATGATTATAATTATGAAATTAGTGGGGTAAGTTTAATAATTTATTTACTTGGGCGTTAAAGAAGATAATAGGGAAATAAATAGTGGGTTACTTTTATCATAATGGATTATATGATAATTAGGGTAAAAGAGAAAGAATCTGCAGAAGAAAAATAAAAACAACAAAAAGGGAGAACGAGCGAGAGAGAGAGAACGAACAAGAAAGCAAGTGACTTAGACTTCAGATTGAAAAGGTTCATAGGCATTGAGGAAAGCAAAGGCATTGGGGAGGTAGCTTGCTTGATCACGATTCTTCGGTGGAGGTAGGTTATGGTTTATTATGTGATAGATAAACTCTGAATAGCGATCGATAGGTATTGGGTGGTATTGTAAAATCTTCTATGTACTTGATTGTGTGATTGTATGTTTTGATTGTGTAGTTGTGGTTGGTTAGAATGATGAGATTGTTGAACCTTCAATCTTAAATCCTCTCTATTAAGATGACGCCTTGACATAAAGAAGACTTGATGAAATAAAATAATGAGGTATATGGGATCGGAGTGTCACGTTCTGACACAGTAATATTGGATCGGAGTGTTACGTTCCGACACGTATTAGGGGATCGAATTGTCACGTTCCGACATGGTATATGGGATCGGAGTGTCACTTTCCGACACGATAATAATAAAGAAAAGGAATCTTGAATTATGTTAATATACTCAAATTTGAAGAACCTGTTTCCCAAATGAGTATGGTGTGGAGGCTTGAGTCCTCATAGGTTTGCTTGGTGATGTTGCCGATGGTTCTTGTACTTGTTGCTTGTAACTTGTTAAGTATTGTGGTTGATTTTATATTATTATTCAGTATATATTGCTTTCTATTTTGAGTTGGCCGATGATACCTACTTAGTACGTGTTTCTTGTACTGACCCCTACTTGTATTTTTCTTCTTTGTTATTTGTGGAGTGCAGCAAGCGTGCCATCGACTTCGACTCGTCCTCAGCTCTAGCCAGTCTTCAGCACATCAGAGTTCAGGGTGAGCTATTATTCCTAGCTCGTGCTGGATTCTCTCCTTCACGTCTTGATGTCTTGAATTTCGGACATGGACCATCTTGTTACTTACTTTGGTTTTCTTAAATACTCTTAGATTTAGTAATTTGAGGATAGATGTTCTTGATGTGATGACTTCCAGATTTTGGGAATAATAAGTATTAAACTTTAGAAGTTTTTTTAATTGATTACGTTAATAAGTTTTGGATCTTCCGCATTATTTTTACTATTCATAATTGATATGCTGGTAAATATTGGGGCTTAGATTTGTTGGTTCGCACACCTAGGAGGATAAGTGTGGGTGCCACTCGCAGCTCGTTTTGGGTCGTGACACTACCGATTGAATAAGTGCAAAACATTATTGAATATGTTCTCTCTCTAGCCCAAACAATTTGCTTTACTTCTTAGACCAATTCAATATTAAAAATAACACATTTCCTAACTTTAACCAAGTAACCATCAATATTAGTTTCATAGTAGTATCATGACCCTTTTTTATATACACTTAATCTATAAAATCGTAGTAGAAATTCTGCCCTCAATTGACTCAAGAAAATTTCATTATTCACTAAACAACTCATATATCTTATAAGAACTTAATTATATTTTCCAATGTAATGATATTCATTATCTAGGTCCCATACGAACTTTTTCAATGTTGTCACCTTGACAAAGTCATCTTGGTTCACCCCGTCTACCTCATATCCATTAAGATCCGTAGAATATATTTCTCCACGAAGAAGCCAGAAAATGCTACGTAAGTCATAGGTAGTATCATTACCGGCAAGACTCAACATGAGATTGCCACCACATTTTCGCATCATCCCAAAATTAGTAAGTCAGAAACTCAATGTCCAATCACTTTACCATATCCATCTTATGACACAGCTCGCATAACAAACAATATGGAAATCATAAGCATCTTCATATTCTGTACCCATGAAGAACAGGGATTTCAACTTTAAGAACATAATAAAACGATCATACAAGTCACTAGAAATTACATATCTATAGTGAATCGTGGAAAAATATCTATTTTTACGTATGCATACTCTCTTGCTGATGTTGGTGTTTCCAATTATACTACTCTAATACTAATCATAAGGTTAGATACCCATTCGTATAACCTAGATACCAATTGGACTAAAGTAGTAGCACGAAAGAAAGAAGAATGAAGTTTTCTTAAAGTTTTATAGCCTCTCGAAGAAAAGTGAAGGCGTCCCCATATCGTTCCGCAAGACTCTACTAGATCTGTCCTTGTGTGATGAGATCAACGAACCTAACGCTCTGATACCGAGTTTGTCACGATCCAAAATGAGTCATGAGTGGCACCACACTTAACTACCTAGGGGGTTAAGTGTGGATGCCACTCATGACTCGTTTCGGGTCGTGACAAATACTAATTCTTTACTAAACTAAACTTGAAAATAAAATAATTCAAAATACATTTGACTATTGTTTTGTCATTGTTTGTGAATTTAATAGCATGAAAAATATTAAAATATTAGAACATAGGACAAAAAAACTTAAATGTAATAGATGATGTACATCTTTAAAAAAATGTTAAAAAAATTCCAATCTTGATTCAACATGGTGGAAGATGTGACATATCAATCCCAATAAAATACTCATCCTTTAGTAAAAAAAATTAAATATACAAATTCTTAAGTTTTATAAATTAAAAATATATTTTGTAAATAAATAATAACTTTATTTATGTTTTCTAGTTTATGTTCTGAAAAACATTATGCATGTGATTTTAATTAATAAATTAATGAATGTTGTAAAAAATTTACAATACATAACAATAAAGCTTTTTTAAGTATTTAATTTTCTTGACATTAAATTCTTTTTAAAAAGTTTATAATAATTTTTTTGTTTTCAAATGAAAATCTAAATAAGTTTATACAAAAACAAACATGCTATTTTATTATCTTTTTTTTCTCAATTGAAGAAACAAAACATGCTTTTAGAGTGAAAGAAATACATTTTTTTTCCAAAATAAAAGTAATTAAAAAGTTAAACAAAAAACTCAAAAGAATATAATATAAAATTTATGCTTTGCTAGATACTTAACTTATAGGGTATTGCGAAAAACAAAAACATTAAGGAATAGAAGACAAAAACACAGATTATTATGATGTATCCATTACATAGTCAACATGCACATTTACCATTTTTTCCTTCGTCGTAATATTGCATAAAAGAATTAATTAAGCTAGTCACAATTTTACTCATGAAGTAACTAGATAACTGGATGAAAATAAAATTCACGCAATTCATTTAAATAACAAACATTAGAAATTGAACATTATTTTTTCTTTTCTTTACTAATGTTAAAAAAAAAAAAATAGAGATTTATTAACATGACTTTATTCTAAAAAAAATAAATATTTCTTCATAGAAAATATTCATCCTTAGTAATAACACCAATAAAGGTCACCAAGAAATTTCTCATGGACGAAAGATTTTATCAGGTCAGCGATAATTGTAGCAAACGGGCATTCTGATGTACTGAATTGGCACAAATCGGTACATAAAAGGATGAGAAATAATTGGCGCATTTTCATCACCATGTGGATGAACGCGTGGGTGAAAGAAGCGAGATCGAATTGGAGGGCGATACAATGAATGACTATTCATCCGATGAAAACTCCTTTAACATCCACAATTAGCACAAATATATGCGTCTTTTGTTCCATCATCACCCTTCTTCACAAATTGACGACATCCATCTACCGAATAGTCCCCAAAATTAGTAGCATGATTTTTAAGGAATATACCATATTTTAATGTCATATCACCACTTGGCTTTGAGTTTGAACTGTTTGCCATTGCATGAATTTTTATTTTCCTAAAGACTTAAGAAAGAAAAGTTTGTTTTGCTTTTTTCTGTTGCATTCTGAGATTTTCTTAAATAATGTGTGTAATAAAGTTCATTAACAGTTTGTTTGAAATAAATCTACTCATGATATTATCTAGAGTAGAAGTGAATTTATTGATAAAGTTGAAGTTTTGTTTGGACTATTTATGTTGCTTGATTTCTCACAATAAGATCCTAAAACTTGTAAAATATTAAAATCGTCTGACTTCTCTATACAATCTCATCAAATTAGAAAAAGCTTATAAAATCACATAACATACTACCAGAAAGCTATTCTAAAATATTTGAACATTTATTGACGAAACATTATTTCATTTAAAAATAAAGTAAATAAAAGTTGTAGTGCCTAGTATTTAATATAATTATCCTACATACCACGAATTTTCTTCTCTCATTGAACATGCAATTATATGACCCAAAATATGAACTAACATTGTTACTTTGAGTTTTTTGTGAATCAATTTATTTTGTAAATAAAGTTGATAAAAAATAACGAATTTGGTAAATATAAATGGTAGAGTAGGAATATATTTAAATTAATAATAAATTTTATGTTGATAAAAATAATTGTTGTATAAGATATAAATGGTGTTAAAAGTAATGATATGGATTATTTATTTTATATACATATGAAATCTATGGTTAGTAGATAGAAATTTGGGTTGTTCTCATAAAATTTTAACTTCTTGGGCAATTTTTGAATTTGAAGATTTCTCAATCGTCATTTTTGGAAAATTTGAGATTTCATATTATGAAATCAGTGTGAAACTTCATATCTAAACGTCCATTTCATCTCATGATTTCAAATTGAAATATGAAATCGCATGTCCATAATTTTACTTTTTGGAAGACATAATCCTCTATTTTTGCTATATATCTTCTAATTCAGTAGTCAAAAGAGAGGTGAAATTATCTTTCTCACACAACATTTTTATTCTAATCTTTATTTGGACATACGCTATGATATCTTGCTTTCAAATTAATATTTGGACATGAGATTTGAGACTAACTTTTCCAAAAAAAAAGTATGACTTTAAATTTCAAACACTAATTTCCATTTTATTTAATGCAACACGTGACCCATAACTTTATATTCATACACTATCATCTGAATTTGTAACGACCTGTTTAGTCGTTTCGAGCAGTAGAGTATTTCTGGTAAATAATTGGCTGAGTCGACGGATCCCACGACGGACCGTCATGGGCACGATGGAAAGTCATGGGCACGACGCACCGTCGAGGGGGTCTCGTTTCAAAACACTTAGAATTCTGAAAATTGGGTATTGAGATCGACTCTCTGAACTTCCTGACGGAATGGCAGGACGGACCGTCGTGGGCACGACGGACCGTCACAGACCTTTCCACAGAATTAACTCTCTGAACTTTGTGATGGACCTGCAGGACGGACCGTCACAGTCACGACGGACCGTCACAGGTTGCGTAACCCTGACTGGGTCGGATTCCTGTTAAAAGTTTTTAAGGGGCGGTTTGGACTATTCATGTCTATAATTATAAAGTTAGTGGGTTAATGTTAATAATTCAATTTCTTGGGGGTTAAAGGAGATAACCTTGAAATAAATAGTGGGTTATTTTATCATCTTTTATACTTTTTATATATTAATTAGGGTAAAAGAAGAGGAGTTTGAATAAGGAAAAATAGAAAGAACAGAGAGAAAAGAGAGAAACGATCGATAGGAAGAGGAGAAACGCAAGAAAAGCTAAGACTTTGGGAAGATAGCTTGTTGGTCGCGAGTCTTCGGTGGAGGTAGGTTATGGTTTATACTATCTCATAGTAAACTCTTAATAGCAAATGATATGTGTTGGGTAGTATTGTAATGTCTTCTATATGCTTAATTTTTTGCTTGTATGATGTGAATATGTAATTGTAATGGATTGAGAAGATGAGGCTATGAATCTTGAATCTTCAATTTACTTTTTTAATGATGATGCCTTGGTATAAAAGATGTCTTGATGAAATAAAGTAATGAGATTAGAGGATCGGGTGTCACGATCCGACACTAGGATAGTATATGGATCGGAGTGTCACGTTTCGACACCAGGATAGTATATGGATCGGAGTGTCACGTTCCGACACCAGGATAGTATGTGGATCGGAGTGTCACGTTCCGACGCCACGATAGTATATGGATCGGAGTGTCACGTTCCGACACAAGGATAGTATATGGATCGGAGTGTCACGTTCCGACACCAAGATAGTACATGGATCGGAGTGTCACGTTCCGACACCAGGATAGTATATGGATCGGAGTGTCACGTTCCGGCACCAGGATAGTAAAGAGAATGAATCTTGAAATATGCTAATATACTCAATCTAAAGAACTAATTCCCGAATGAGTATGGTGTGGTGGCTTAAGTCCTCATAGATGTGATTGGTTTATTGCAAATGATTCTTATGCGTGTTGCTATCACCTGTTAAGTATTTGGTTGGTTTTATGTTATTATCTGATATATACTGTTTTCTATTCTAGTTGGCCGATGATACCTACTCAGTACTTGTGTTTTGTACTGACCCCTACTTGTATTTGTTTTCTTTGTTAATTGTGGAGTGCAGCAAACGTGCAATCGTCTTCAACTCAACCGCAACTCTAGCCAGTCTCCATCACACCAGATTTCAGGGTGAGCTAATGCTTCTAGCTTGGACTGGATCTTCCTCTTCATGTCTTGATGCCTTGAAGTTCTGGCATAGACTGGCTGTTATTATTTTTAGTTTCTTAGATACTCTTAGCTTTAGTAATTTGTGGATAGATGTTCTTGTGGTGATGACTTCCAGATTTTGTGGAATAATAAGTATTTTAGTTTTTAGAAGTATTAATCTATTTTCATTAATGAGTTTTAAGTCTTCCGCATTATATTTCTGTTTATTATGGTTGAAATGTTGGGATTTAGATTGGTTGGTTCGCTCACATAGTAGGATAAGTGTGGGTGCCACTCGCGGCTCGTTTTGGGTCGTGACATAGTATAAACCATAACCTACCTCCACCGAAGAATCGCGACCAACAAGCTATCTTCCCAAAGTCTTTGCTTTCCTTGCGTTTCTCCTCTTCCTCTCGATCGTTTCTCTCTTTTCTCTCTGTTCTTTCTATTTTTCCTTATTGAAACTCCTCTTCTTTTACCCTAATTAGCATATAATTAAGTATAAAAGATGATGAAATAACCCACTATTTATTTGAAGGTTATCTCCTTTAACCCCCAAGAAATTGAATTATTAACATTAACCCACTAACTTTATAATTATAGGCATGAATAGTCCAAAACGCCCCTTAAAAACTTTTAACAGGAATCCGACCCAGTCAGGGTTACGCAACCAGTGACGGTCCGTCGTGACTGTGACGGTCCGTCCTGGAGATCCGTCACAAAAGAACATCTATCCTCAAATTACTAATCTAAGAATATCTAAGAAGCTAAAATTAATAAAAAACTAGTCCATGCCGGAAGTTCTAGGCATCAAGACATGAAGAGGAAGATCCAGTCCAAGCTAGAAGCATTAGCTCACCCTGAAATCCGATGTAATGAAGACTGGCTAGATTTGCGGTTGAGTTGAAGACGACGGTCCGTTTGCTGCACTCCACAAATAACAAAGAAAGAAACATACAAGTAGGGGGTCAGCATAAACACAAGTACTGAGTAGGTATCATCGGCCAACTCAAAATAGAAAACAGTATATATCAGATGATATCATAAAATCAACCATATTACCCAACAGGTGAAAGCAACAAGTTCACAAATCATGTGTAACCACATCAAACACACCTATGAGAACTCAAGTCTCCACACCATACTCATTTGGGATATAGGTTCTTTTCATTCGAATTTATTAACATAATTTCAAGATTCATTATCTTTATTCCTCTTGTGTCGGTACGTGATACTCCGCTCCCCTACTACTATGTGTCAGAACGTGACACTCCGATCCCCTAATTCTACGTGTCGATTCGTGACACCCTATCCCTTAATTCTACGTGTCGGTTCGTGACACCCGATCCCCTAATTCTACGTGTCGGTTTGTGACACCCGATCCGCTAATTCTACGTGTCTGTTCGTGACAGCCGATCCCCTAATTCTACGTGTCGGTTCGTGACACCCGATCCCTTAATTCTACGTGTCGGTTCGTGTCACCCGCTCCCCTAATTCTACGTGTCAGTTCGTGACACCCGCTCCACTAATCTCATTCTATGAATTCATCAATCCTTCTTTTATACCAAGGCATCATCAATCTCATTGCTTTAGTTCATCAAGCCTTCTTTTATACCAAGGCATCATCATTAACAAGGTAAATTTAGGATTAGAGATTCAATAGCTTCATCATGCTTATTTTATCACAATTATATAATTACATCATGCAAGCATATAATTAAGCATGTAGAAGGGTTTACAATACTACCCAACACATATCATTCGCTATTAAGAGTTTACTATGAAATAGCATAAAGCATAACCTACCTCCACCGAAGAATTGAAATCAAGCAAGCTAATCCTCAAAGCTGCATTTTTCCTCTCTCTCGATCGATTGTTCTTCCTTTCTTTGTTCTTTCTATTTTTCTTATTCAAACCCTCTTTCTTTTACCCTAATTAGCATATAATTAAGTATAAAAGATGAGGAAGTAACCCACTAATTAACTCAAGGTTATCTCTTTTAACCCCCAAGTAATTAAACTATTAACATTAACCCACTAACTTTAAAATTAACGCAGGAATAGTCCAAAACGCCCCTTAAATTACTTAACAGAAATCCGACTACGCAGCCTGTGACGGCCCGTCGTGCCTGCGACGGTCCTTCCTGCTGCTTCTGTCACAGAGTTCAGAGACTAATTTCTGTGGAAAATGTGTGACGGTCTGTCGTGCCCACGACGGTCCGTCCTGCCATTCCGTCACGAAGTTCATAAAGTCGATTTCAGTACCCAAATTTCAGAATTCTATGTGTTTTGGAACGAGACCCCCTCGACGGTCCGTCGTGCCCATGACGGTCCGTCGTGGGGTCCGTCGTCTCAGCCTGTTTTTCCAGAAATAAAATCTGCTGGTCAAAACGACTAAACGGGTCGTTACAATAGATACCAATTTACCCATCGTTCGTCCTCGAACGATCACAAGAAGAAAAACGAGGGCGAAAAGGAGTACCTGAATCTGTAAACAGGTGTGGGTATCTTTCTTGCATATCAGCCTCCTTCTCCCAAGTGGCCTCTTAAACTGGACGATTCTTCCATTGAACTTTGATGGATTCAATCTCCTTCGACCTCAACTTGCAAATTTCTCTATCTAGAATGGCAACAGGCTCCTCCTCATAAGTCAAATTCTCATCAAGCAGGACTGAATCCCAACGAATGATGTAGTTCTCATCCCCATGGTATCTTTTCAACATAGACACATGAAATACCGGATGCACTCCTGACAGTCCTGGAGGCAAGGCTAATTCATAACCCACCTCCCCTACTCGCTTAAGTACTTCAAATGGTCCAATATACCTTGGGATTAGCTTACCTCTTTTACCAAACCGCATCACCCCTTTCATGGGCGAAACCTTCAGCAAGACTTGCTCACCCTCCATAAACTCCAAGTCTCTAACCTTTCGATCTGCATATTCCTTTTGCCTACTTTGCGCCGCTAAAAGCTTTTCTTTAATAGATTTCACTTTCTCTAATGAATCCCTCAAAAGGTCAGTACCCCAAGGTCTAACCTCAAATGCATCAAACCAACCAATGGGAGACCTACATCTCCTCCCATACAATGCTTCGAATGGAGCCATATCAATACTTGAGTGATAGCTATTATTGTATGAAAACTCCGCTAAGGGTAAGAAGTTATCCCAATGACCACCAAATTCTATCACACATGCACGAAGCATATCCTCCAACACTTGAATCGTTCGCTCAGACTTACCATCGGTCTGAGGATGAAATGCAGCACTAAGGTCCAACCTAGTACCTAATTCAGCATGCAATGTTCTCCAAAACTTATAAGTAAATTGCGTACCTCTATCTGATATGATGGAGAGTGGAACTCCATGCAATCGGACGATTTCTGAGATATATATTTTGGCAAACTTCTCTACATTGTAGGTCACCTTGACCAGAATGAAGTGAGCAGACTTAGTTAATCTGTCCACAATTACCCAAATAGAATCAAACTTTCCAATGTCTTTGGAAGACCAACCACGAAATCCATTGCAATTCTCTCCCACTTCCATTCAGGAATGGGCATTCTCTGAAGTGTTCCTCCGGGCCTCTAGTGTTCATACTTTATTTGTTGACAATTTGGACATTTGGCAACAAAATCAACAATGTCGCGCTTCATTCTACTCCACCAAAAGTGTTGTTTTAGGTCACGGTACATCTTGGTTGCACCCGGATGTATAGAATATCCGGAACTATGAGCCTCTGTATGAATAGTGTGGATCAAGTCATCAACACGGGGCACACATACCCTTCCCTTAATCCTCAAAACACCTTCCTCATCAATTATCGCCTCTTTAGCCTCTCATCGCAACACCATATCCCGAATTCGGCTTAGTTTCTCATCATCAAACTGTTTTCCCTTGATCTTGTCAAGAAAAGAAGATCTCGACTCCACACAAGCTAAAAATCCTCCCTTCTCGTTTACTTCTAGCCTCATAAAGTCATTAGCCAAGTTTTGGATTTCTCTAGCCAACGGGCGTCTAGAAACTTGCAAGTGAGCTAGACTTCCCATGCTTCCTGCCTTTCTACTTAAAGCATCTGCCACAACATTAGCTTTTCCCAGATGATACAGAATAGTGATATCGTAGTCCTTCAGTAGTTCCATCCATCTCCTCTGTCTCAAATTCAAATCTTTCTGAGTAAAGACATACTGTAGGCAACGATGATCCGTATAGACTTCACACTTAACCCCATACAGATAGTGCCTCCATTGCTTCAATGCAAATACTACCGCGGCCAACTCCAAATCATGGGTCGGGTAATTACGTTCGTGCACCTTTAATTGCCTTGAAGCATAAGCAATTACGTTCTTCTCTTGCATTAGCACTGCACCCAAACCCGAATAGGATGCATCACAATAGACAATGAAATTCTTACCTTCCACTGGCAGGGTAAGGATTGGTGCAGTAGTCAACAAGGTCTTGAGTTTCTGAAAGCTTTCCTCACATTCATCCGACCATACAAATGGAACATTCTGCTTAGTCAAGTTCGTCAATTGGGAAGCAATAGAAAAGAGAATCCCTTGACAAATCGACGGTAATAGCTAGCTAAACCAATAAAGCTCCTTATTTCTGACACATTAGTAGGTCTTACCCAATTCTTCACTGTCTCAATCTTAGAAGGATCCACCATCACTCCATCCATAGAAACCACGTGCCCCAGGAAGGACACTGAATCTAGCCAAAACTCACACTTGGAGAATTTGTCATAAAACCTTTTCTCCCTTAATACTTCCAACAAAATTCTCAAATGCTCCTCATGTTCATTCTTGCTCTATGAGTATATCAGTATATCATCAATAAATACGATCACAAAGAGATCCAGATATGGCTTAAAAATCCCATTCATCAAGCTCATGAAAGCAGCAGGGGCATTCGTAAGACCAAAAGACATCACTACAAATTCGTAATGCACATACCTGGTCCGAAAAGCAGTCTTTGGCACATCCGTTGCCCTTAGTTTCAATTGATGATAACCGGATCTCAAGTCAATCTTAGAGAAGACACAAGCACCTTGTAACTGATCGAACAAGTCATCAATGCGAGGAATGGGATACTTGTTCTTAATAGTTACCTTGTTCAACTGCCGGTAGTCTATGCACATCCGAAAACTCCAATCCTTCTTCTTCACAAATAACACCGGAGCACCCCAAGGAGATGCACTTGGTCTAATGAAGCCTTTGCTCAACAACTCTTGAAGTTGGGCCTTTAACTCTCTTAACTCCGCGGGAGCCATTCTATAAGGGGGTATAGAAATGGGGCGAGTACCCGGTTCCAGATCGATGCAAAAATCAATATCTCTATCCGGTGGCATACCAGGATGATCTGCAGGGAACACATCCAGAAACTCACGGACTACCGAAACCGACTCAATTGAAGGTACTTGGGTAGTGTCATCCCTAAGATGTGCCAAGAAAGCTAAACACCCCTTACTAACCATTCTCTTAGCACGAAGAAAGGAGATGATACGAACCGGAGTGGGAGTGTAGTCTCACTCCCACACTAACGGATCTGTCCCAGGCTTGGCTAACGTCACAGTTTTAGCATTACAATCCAAGATCGCAAAATTCGGAGAAAGCCAAGTCATACCCAGAATTACATCAAAATCAACCATTTCTAAGATAACCAAGTCTACATAAGTATTGCTCCCCACAAAAGTCACCAAACAAGACCTATATACTTTTTCAACTATCACAGACTCACCCACCGGAGTAGACACACGAATAGGTATGTCAAGCAATTCACAATGTAAATTAAGACCAGTAGCAAATGAGGAAGATACATATGAAAATGTGGAGCCAGGATAAAATAATACAGAAGCCATGCAATCACAAATCAAAAGATTACCTGTGATAACAGCATCAGATGTCTCCGCTTCGGACCGCCCGGGGAAATTCTAACAATGGTCCTTATCACCTGTCTGCCCGTTGCCCCTACCATGTTGTGCTGTAGTGGCTCCAGTTTGCCCGTCACCCCGGCCGTTGTGGTGACCACCATTACCTAGACCACCACGTCCTCCAGAATAACGACCTCTACCATGACCACTTCTACCTCTAGCTATTGGAGGTCTATAACTCTGTTTTGGACAATTCCTCCTAATATGTCCAGTCTCCCCACATCCATAACACTCTCTGGAGTCAAGATAGGTCTCTCAGAGAAGTGTTGACCGGTCTGAGGTGGACCCCCAACTACAGTCTGTAGTGAAGACTGAAATGGTCGGACTGCGTAACCTCCTGAACCCTGTCCTCTAGAGTAAGAACCATTAAACTCACCTCCCTTTCGAAACCTTTTTGATGTCGATGCCATGGTGAAGTCATCTGGCTTCACTCCTTCCACCTCTATCACGAAGTCTACCACATCTTGAAAGGATTTTGCCGTAGCCGCTACTTGTAAGGCTGAAATCCGCAATTCTGACCTCAACCCCTTCACAAAACGGCGAATCCGCTCTTGTGGACTGAAACATAGTTGAGTGGCATACCTGGATAATGCACGAAACTTAGCCTCATATGCAGTAACCGACATCCTACCTTGCTCTAGCCCCAAGAACTCATCTCTTTTCCTATCCCTCAAAGTCTGGGGGATATACTTCTCCATAAACAAGCTAGAGAATGATGCTCAAGTCATAGGTGGTGCCTCTGTTGGTTGACACTCAACATGTGACCGCCACCACGTTTTGGCGTTCCCTTGAAACTGATAAGTCACAAACTCAACACAAAACCGTTCTACTGTACCCATCTTGTGTAGTAGCTCATGACAGTCAACCAGAAAATCATAGGCATCCTTAGATTCAGCACTCTTGAAGACTGGAGGTTTCAATTTCAAGAACTTACTGAAAGGTTCATGCTGATCATTTGTCATTATAGGCCCTGTAGTCAGGCGAGGAAACATGCCTATTTCCAATGAGGCATCCGTGTGGGGAGCCACAGTAGCTGCATGTTGTACCTTCTGAACCTGAGGTGATGGTGCAGAAAACACCTGAGGTGTCTGTCCCTGATCAGATAACCCGCTAAGATAAGCAAGATTCTGATTGATCATCTCTAGGGTAGGTTGGGGTGGCAATTCCTCATTCTGCACTTGTTCATTCTCCCCTTCCTCACCCTCCCTTACCATTTCCTCAGTTGGTGGAGGAGTCACCGCCCTAGTACCAGATGGTCTAGGTGCTTGTCCTCTTCCTCTAGAGGACGTCCTCCCACGACCTCTTCCACGGCCTCTTGCCGCTACTCCTCTTCGAGCTACAGCCCCAGTGGCTGGCTCAGATGCATCTTGCCTTGCTGGTGTTGGTGTTGGCGCAGTCGTTGCT
Source organism: Solanum corneliomulleri (assembly GCA_027704805.1). Classification (NCBI taxonomy): domain Eukaryota; kingdom Viridiplantae; phylum Streptophyta; class Magnoliopsida; order Solanales; family Solanaceae; genus Solanum; species Solanum corneliomulleri. Next base: position 23,162,362 of record JAKWIY010003056.1, read on the forward strand.
CTAGTTCTAACAATCTGCGAAATAGAGTGAAGATGGTCAGATACCAATTTGTATCTCCTAGATACCAATTGGATTCAAGTAGTAGCACGAAAGAAAGAAAGAAAGAATGGAATTTTCCTAAAGTCTTATAGCCTCTCAAAGAACACTAAAGGCCACCCTTCCGTTCCATAAGACTCTACTAGACTCGTTCTTGTGTGATGAGACCAACGAACCTAATGCTCTGATACCAAGTTTGTCACGACCCAAAACGAGCCGCGAGTGGCACCCACACTTATCCTACTATGTGAGCGAACCAATCAATCTAAAACCCCATCATTTAAATATAATAACAGAATATATTGCGGAAGACTTAACTCATTAATGAAAATCAATTAAATAACTTCTGAAACTCAATAACTATTATTATCCCCAAAATCTGGAAGTCATCATCACAAGAAGATCTATCCTCAAATTACTAATCTAAGAGTATCTAAGAAGCTAAAATAAGTAAAAAGCTAGTCCATGCCGGAAGTTCAAGGCATCAAGACATGAAGAGGAAGATCCAGTCCAAGCTAGAAGCATTAGCTCACCCTGAAATCCGATGTAATGAAGACTAGCTAGAGTTGTGGTTGAGTTGAAGACGACGGTCGGTTTGCTGAACTCCACAAATAACAAAGAAAGAAACATACAAGTAGGGGGTCAGTACAAACACAAGTACTGAGTAGGTATCATCGGACAACTCGAAATAGAAAACAGTAAATATCAGATGATATCATAAAATCAACCATATTACCCAACAGGTGAAAGCAACAAGTTCACAAATCATGTGTAACCACATCAAACACACCTATGAGAACTCAAGTCTCCACACCATACTCATTTGGGATATAGGTTCTTTTCATTCAAATTTATTAACATAATTTCAAGGTTCATTATCTTTATTCCTCTTGTGTCGGTACGTGACACTCCGCTCCCCTACTACTATGTGTCGGAATGTGACACTCCGATCCCCTAATTCTACGTGTCGGTTCGTGACACCCGATCCCCTAATTCTATGTGTCGGTTCGTGACACCCGATCCCCTAATTCTACGTGTCGGTTCGTGACACCCGATCCCCTAATTCTACGTGTCGGTTCATGACACCCGATCCCCTAATTCTACGTGTCAGTTCGTGACACCCGATCCCCTAATTCTACGTGTCGGTTCGTGACACCCGCTCCCCTAATCTCATACTATTAATTCATCAATCCTTATTTTATACCAAGGCATCATCAATCTCATTACTTTAGTTCATCAAGCCTTCTTTTATACCAAGGCATCATCATTAACAAGGTAAATTTAGGATTAGAGATTCAATAACTTCATCATGCTTATTTTATCACAATTATATAATTACATCATGCAAGCACATAATTAAGCATATAGAAGGGTTTACAATACTACCCAACACATATCATTCGCTATTAAGAGTTTACTATGAAATAGAATAAAACATAACCTACCTCCACTGAAGAATTGAAATCAAGCAAGCTAATCCTCAAAGCTGCGTTTTTCCTCTCTCTCGATCGATCGTTCTTCCTCTCTTGTTCTTTCTATTTTTCTTATTCAAACCCTCTTTCTTTTACCCTAATTAGCATATAATTAAGTATAAAAGATGAGGAATTAACCCACTAATTAACTCAAGGTTATCTCTTTTAACCCCCAAGTAATAAAACTATTAACATTAACCCACTAACTTTAAAATTAACGCAGAAATAGTCCAAAACGCCCCTTAAATTACTTAACAGAAATCCGACCCAGCCTGGGATTACGCAGCCTGTGATGGCCCGTCGTGCCTGCGACGGTCCGTCCTGCTGCTTCCGTCACAGAGTTCAAAGACTAATTTCTGTGGAAAATGTGTGACGGTCCGTCGTGCCCATGACGGTTCGTCCTGCCATTCCGTCACGAAGTTCAGAGAGTCGATTTTAGTACCCAAATTTCAGAATTCTAAGTGTTTTGGAACGAGACCCCCTCGACGGTCCGTCGTGGGGTCCGTCGTCTCAGCCAATTTTTCCAGAAATAAAATCTGCTGCTCAAAACGACTAAAAAGGTCGTTACATACTATCTCATAGTAAACTCTTAATAGTGAATGATATGTGTTGGGTATTATTGTAAAGTCTTGTATATGCTTAATTTTGTGCTTGCATGATGTGAATATGTAATTGTAATGGATTGAGAAGATGAGGCTATGAATCTTGAATCTTAAATTTACTTTGTTAATGATGATGCCTTGGTACAAAAGAAGTCTTGATAAACTAAAGTAATCAGATTAGAGGATCGGGTGTCACGTTCCGACACCAGGATAGTATATGGATCGAAGTGTCACGTTCTGACACCAGGATAGTATATGGATCGGAGTTTCACGTTCCGACACCAGGATAGTATATGGATCGGAGTATCACGTTCCGACACCAGGATAGTATATGGATCGGAGTGTCACGTTCCGACAGCAGGATAGTATATGGATTGGAGTGTCACGTTCCGACACCATGATAGTACATGGATCAGAGTGTCACGTTCCGACACCAGGATAGTATATGGATCGGAGTGTCACGTTCCGACACCAGGATAGTTAAGAGAATGAATCTTGAAATATGCTAATATACTCAATCTAAAGAACTAATTTTTGAATGAGTATGGTGTGGGGGCTTAAGTCCTCATAGATGTGATTGGTGCTATCACCTGTTACGTATTTGGTTGGTTTTATGTTATTATCTGATATATACTGTTTTCTACTTTGAGTTGGCCGATGATACCTACTCAGTACTTGTGTTTTGTACTGACCCCTACTTGTATTTGTTTTCTTTGTTAATTGTGGAGTGCAGCAAACGTGCCATCGTCTTCAACTCAACCGCAACTCTAGCCAGTCTCCATCACACCAGATTTCAGGGTGAGCTAATGCTTCTAGCTTGGACTGGATCTTCCTCTTCATGTCTTGATGCCTTGAAGTTCTGGCATAGACTAGCTGTTATTATTTTTAGTTTCTTAGATACTCTTAGCTTTAGTAATTTGAGGATAGATGTTCTTGTGGTGATGACTTCCAGATTTTGGGGAATATAAGTATTTGAGTTTTTAGAAGTATTAATCTATTTTCATTAATGAGTTTTATGTCTTCTGCATTATATTTCTGTTTATTATGGTTGAAATGTTGGGATTTATATTGGTTGGTTCGCTCACATAGTAGGATAAGTGTGGGTGCCACTCGCGGCTCGTTTTGGGTCGTGACAGAATTTTTTCAAAAAGGGACTCATGCTCGACGTGAAGAGACTATTTTACCATGTGAAAGAATTAAATTAAAAGATAACCAACTACTACTACTAGTGACCAGTGAATCTTTAAAAAATTATGTTTATTTAAAAGTTTCTAATCACAAAACATTTACTTATAAAAATATATATTGAGAAATGTAATTTAACAATGCGACACCGTATAATATGTTGATATCCAATCATGATTTCACATCTCATGTACAAACCGTAAGAAGACATTTATTTCAATATGGAATTCATATCAATTTTTAACAACTTCATTCAAAAGTAAAAAATTACATTTAGGTATCGTTTGGTAGAGTGTATTAGCAAAAATTATGCATGAATTAATTTTATGTATTACTGATTCCTTGTTTGGTGCATTTTTCCATGCTATGTACAACTAATGTTATTGTGTATTGAGGAGTGCATTACTAACACCTAGAAATCTATGGTATTACTAATACAAAGAATTTAATGCATGCATAATATGGGCAAAGACTCACTTACCCTCAAAAATACTTTTACATATTTTCTCCATATTATTTTGAAGTATACTTTTGTAAATAAATATTTTTATACAACACATACTTTTTAATACACTAAAACAAACTTGCATAAGTAATCTATGCATAACTAATACAAGTATAACTAATACATGCATTACAAATGTTTGCATTACTAAAACACTCTATTGGGTATTATTTTTATACACACTACCAAATGACCCCTTAGTGATTTGATGCAAATATATATTGCAATTACATTTTTTTTTAATTTAGACATTATTTGTTTAGTTTTTTATAGATCATTTTTTACTTGCTCTGATACCATATTGAATTGACTGAATATCTTATTTAAAAGTTTAAATTATAAATGAGAGCACATTTTTATTTAATAAAATCGTACTATTAGGTACTGCTGAAAGTAAATCTTATTCTTTACTAAACTAAACATGAAAATAAAGTAATTATAGAAAAATTTAACTGCTCCTTTTTCATTATTTGTGAAACTTATATCATGAAAAATATTCACCTATTAGGATATAGGACAAAAAGACTTAAATATAATAGATCATCATACATATTTTAAAAATATAGTGGAAAATTGAAATATATTTCTATTTTCAGATATTTAGTGGAAATAGATTTTTATTTTGCCGTTAGATTTACTACCACAAAAATATTTAGTGATGATTGAGTTAATGTTATTACATTCAGAGTAGCTAAAGCCTTTAACATTATTTAAATAGTTTTTTGGTTATAAATACTTTTATTTATTATTGTCATTAAAATATTAAAGGATGATAATTGTTTTAGTACCGTTAAATAATTGTCGAACAATCATTTATTCGTTTGTTATATCATATGTTTGTGTCCCCCCCCCCTTCCCTCCCCCCCCCCCACATATTTGAAATTTGTAATTTTTATTTGTTCCACATTGTTTTTTAAAACATAATGATTACCCCCTCCCCCCTCAAGTTCAGTGTTAACTTATTTTTAGGTTTATTTTATTATTCAAAATAATTGAATTGTTCAAGGGTTAACATGCATATTTGAAACTTTTTTCATATTTGCCTTTTTATTTGTTGCAGAAACTTATATTATGATTAAGAAAATGACAAATAGTAGAAACTATAAAAGTATGGTTTAAGTTGTGTCCTTAAATATTTTTCTTAATCTACGTGTTTTATCTCACAAATTTAATTAATATGAAATTGAGAGAGTGTTGTTTTTTTTTCTACCAGGATAAATTATAGTTAATGTAGCAGTTGTTTATTTATATGTATCTAATTATCATTTAGTATCAATATGCTTATAATTTTCGTGTTTAATTCATTTGTAATTTCATAATTGTATGGATTTTACGAGGCATATAAATCTCGGAGGATCATAGGAAACTGTTGTGAGGTGGATGCTTGTAAAATGAAGAAAAAGCTAGATGTAAAATGAAGTTTGTATGTGGCCCACATGATCAAATCAATGAAACTCTTTAGAAAGACTTAAAGCACGTGCAGTGTGTGGATACAAAGTCCACAGATTATCTGGACTTTTTTGTCTAATCAAAGAATGATATACATTTTAAATCATGAGGTATATTGGAGCTGAAGAAAGAGAATTATGAAATTTCTCAAATATCCTCTGTCAAAAAGCATGCATATTGACGGAGAGGAGCTTTGTATTCCCTCTTGTTATATAGTATAAAAAGTAATATACAAAACAAACTAGTGAAAAAACATTGTTTGGATTATTATAATCAAACTCTCTCATAATCAAAATTATAATATAAAAAGTTGAATAAACATTCAAAGTTAAGGTTTTTTGTAGCTGAATAAATGGTTCTAGTATACTTTTGAGTTGTTACACAAAACCTGGTGTCAATTTTGTATCATATTTTCTTGAAGTATGTATTATTGGTTAGCTTATTAGCTATTGATTTATAATTATTATTTTATTAATCTAATCAAACTCTTAACAATTTTACCAATTTATTCAATTTTGGAAATAAAAATAAACCAAGTCTTTATTGAAGAAGTATATATAGTTCATTGGATTTATATTAAAAGAAAATTTTAAATTACAACTAGGTTTGTCATGCCCCGAGCCTTCACCCTGGACGTGGCCGTCACTCAATGACCATTGTTGGCCTTGAGCGCATCCTTGGTCTAGCTTGCATAACTCAGCGAAATACAATGATCAATAAATATAAAGATAAAAACTCAAATGAAGTGATGAATCATACTAACTATGAATGTTGTAAAGGTTTAGAACATTCAATTGGCCAAAAGTGGCAACCCAAGTCTTAACAAATAGAAGATGAAAAGAATTAAGGATCAAATCTCATTGTTTATCTATGAAGCCTCTAAAACTGAATTGGATGTTGGGACAGACCCCACAACATCCTTATAAAGAAAGTACTGAAAAAAAAAAACAATAAAAAGAGTCCTCTGAAATTTAAGGAGGCTCACCAACTGATTATGGAGTGCTCAAGTGGATCAATTGTGCGTCGAATGCCGATCCTCGTTACCCGATTCTGCATCACAATATGATATAGGTCAACTGGCATCAGTACATCGAATGTACCGTACGCGAGTTGGAATGCTAAAACGACTTAAGTGTGAAAATAGTAAGAAGCAACAGTTACCTTGTCTCTGCTCAACTGATAAATAATATAACTCAATATAACTGAATCATTTCCACATAAAGCAATTTAAAAGCAAGTGCAATATAAATAAAAGTTGTTTGAAAACATGTTGTAAACTCTAAATATATACAAAGATACAATTAACTCTAAGTGTAAAATACAAATAAATTGATGTATATATAAAATTCATTAAACTTCTTCGTGAGTTTCTTTAATCGAAAACCATAACTTAAGAGATATAGTGATGATACAATGATTTACCTCACCCTGCCAACACATCCTATACCCAACCAAAGGTATAAGACTTGAACTGCCTAATGGATGCACTAGTCTACTGTGAAAATGTTTCATGTAAAAAGTACGACCCTTTTTGCCCATGGTGGCTACATAGTTTATGGGGTGGTGAGTTGTTTGAACTCTATCCCATATCGGTGCTCAATACTACTCTAAAAATATACTGGCTCTAATGTTTTAAAAATACATTTCTTCTGTGATTTGAGATTAGTTCTCAAAAACATACCTCAAAGGCTACCTTGGAAATCTCAATTTTTTTGTTTGATTCGTTTAGAAAGTTATTACTCTTTAACTGAAAACTAGTCTGAAGGCTCTTTGGAAATCTCAGTTTCCATTCTTTTTTAAAATGTCAAAATTATTTTAATACAACTTTAGGAATATTTAGTCCCCATATAATCCTTTGAAGAAAAGACTTCTCTTTACTCTGAGCTGAACTCAACCTTAAGTCTTAAAACGAAATTTAAAACATTTTTGAATGACTTATGAAGGTTGAAATATACTTATTCATATTATATTTACAGTTTACTCAACCTGATACATAAGTCTAAAAAAAAAAGTTCAGAAAACATTTGTAAAAGACTTCTTGAAAGGACTATATGAACTTTCAAGACTTGGCTTCCTTAAATTTGAAGTTATGTATTTAAGGTTGTAATGTATGTTTCTAGCTTATTTAATTACGATTAGATGTCATTTAGAGTAGTTAGAATCATTATGATGTGTTAAAAACATTAGAAAGGCTTAATCGGATTGAGTTACAAAAAATGGGCGAAAAACACCGATTTGGATGCATTTTTGGCGCGCTGCGCTAGAACCATTTGTCTGAGTCTCCAGTTTGGCGCACTGCAAGCGTGCCGCCCCATAACCTCTGGCGAAGATGGGGCGCGCCGCTCCTGACCTGCCCAGCTGACGCCTGACGGATTTTCATCTCATTTTCTTGACCTTAAATAATTCTTATCCGATTTATTTCCTCAATTTCACCTTAAATCTATGTACCCAATTCATATATAAAAGGATCTAACCTGAATATCAACATTATCTACCTCAAGAAATTCATAAACATCAATTCATGTTCAAGAACAGAAGCAATTCAAGAACAACATTCACAATCAAACCTTTAATGAATGAAATCACGTAGAATCAAATATGCTTGGCACGTGGATGAACGAACCCAACATTATGGAAGACTCATATACCTTTTTAGGGATCATCCCTGACAAAATCCACATGTTAACTTCGAAGATCTTGGTGAATCTTGCCTTTTTTCTTCTTCTCTTCTCTTCTTCTTTCTCCTTAACCCTAGCGAGAAAATTTCAAACTTCCAAACTTACTAAATTGAGACTTGAACCTTAATTAACTCCTTAAAACGTATCAAATTAATAATGTAGTTAAACGACTAAAATACCTTTTAAAATCTCGTAATTGGACATTTCGTTAATCCAATAGCCCAAATTCCAAAGGGCATAACTAACTCTTCTAAACTCGTAATCGCAAAAACTCGACGGCGTTGCAATGATCATTCCAAGGGCTTTCCAAACATATTAGGAACTAATCCTACCAAATCTTTTTCTTGGAGTTATGGTCATTTGAAAATGACCAAAACTCACTTTTAACTTAAATTTTCCAGATTAACCTATACTTCCCAAAAACCAATATTTTCAGATTTTATACTCCTTTCTAGTTCTTTCTAGTTGCAATATGATACAATATATTTACCTTGGTAACATTCATCCTCGAATGAATGTATTCCTACTAGACAAAGGGTTGTAACATTAATCTCAAACACCCTACATGCAAATGCAACAATGACTTGCTTACTCATAACTTTAAGAGCACTAAGAAGAAAATTAGTATCTTGATATGCATTTTCTCCGGATTCGAAGGGATGTGGATATCTTTTTCTTTATATACTCTTCATATTCCCAAGTAGCTTATTCAACACTTTGGTTCCTCCAAAGGACCTTGAGTGATACTACTTCTTTTGTTCTCAACTTGCGACCTTGGCGATCTAAGATCTCAATCGAATTCTCTTTACAAGATCAACTATACTTGATCCCAATATTTTAGTTAAAATGATCAATGAAGGATTTCACATGCACTTATTTAACATAAAGATGTAAAACACCAGATGAACTGCTGTTAAATCTTGGGGTAGCTCTAACTCATAAGCTACATTGTTAATCCTCTTGGCTATGCCATAAGGTCCAATATACCGGGGACTAAGCTTTCCCTTCATACAAAACTTCATAACGCCTTTTATGGGTGAAACTTTTAGATATACCCAATTATCTTCTTCAAAACTCTAATGGACTCGTCTTAACATCGAAGTAAGATTTTTGATGACTTTGTGCTGTTTTAAATCTCTCTGTAATCACCTTTAACTTACTCCATACTTTGGTGTACTAAAGCTCGTCCTACTAAACCTGCTTTACAGTGATTATATTTTACTTTTATCATTGCCATTAGAGTGCAATATAACTATGTTTTTCGAGTTTAAACTTCGAGGATACTCCTTTGTTGAATATATATGGTCATTTCTTTTTTTTAAAAACTATTTTGTAGGGTTGTTATTTTTTTTATTTACTTTAGCGATTCCTAACTTAAACGCTTGATGTTTACATGATTTTCTTAATGTAATGTCTGTTTTAATCTATTCGTTCTAACAAGTGGTTGACTATTTGAATGACTGTCCCATAATTTTTTTAGTTCGACTTACTCTTAGTTATACATTTTCAGCAATGAAGTTTCTTAATATGACATTCTCCCTTTTGAGGAAACAGGGGATCAGAGGGAGCAGGGTAGAAAAATCAAGTGTAATGGTCTTACGAGTAAACATGGGTCAGAGGGAGCAGGGGTAGAAAGAACTAGAGAAATGGTTCTAATAAGGTTAGACTTAAACCATATGTTCCTCTAAATAAAATGGTAATTCAATGTTTTGTTTTTTTGCAAGATGTCTATGTTATTTCCAATCACTTGAAATGCCTGATTGTTTTTTGTATATGAAAGTGCATATTTTGCGAAAGAGAGAAGTCCAAGTTGTTCATGTCAACAAAAATAGGGGTGTAAGAATTGTTTTCTTAGTTCGAGACGGATGTATGGTCCTTATATCATACAATGCATAAGTGCATTGATTGTTTGGTCAAAATGGTGGGATAAAATATTCATGGGATAGTTGATATCTCATACCAAACATGCAATAAAGTTAATTCTAAACCTTGTCACGAGATTGGTTTTCTTATCTTATGACCCTAAAGGTATAAGTTGATGCTTGAGATATTATTACATCATGTAAGTTGAATATATCTGAGTGAACATATAAAAAAATTATATTATTGCCATACATGTTGATTTGTAAAAAGGCCCTCTTTTGTCAATTGCTTTTTTAAGTTTGTATCTTTGTCTACTAGATTACTCAAACTAGAATGAATAGAATATGCATATCGAGATGATTAATTTGCATGGTCCTTAAATATGGACAAACAATTGTAAACTAAATAGTGTACTTTGATGATAAGAATATTGAAAATATTTTAATCACCAAGAGTGTGTTTCATATGAAGGAAATGTATTCCTACTTCACCAAGAGTGTCATCTATATTTAATTATTTTTACTTTCTGTAAGGAAACCATCAAACTTGTGTGTTAGGTTGAGATTCAATGGCAAGATATTATATAATAAATCAAGTTCTGATATAATGATTAAATCATAGGTGTGTTGAATGATTTAAATTTTATTAAGGTTATTCTCATAGGAGAAATTACGGTTTAACTCTAAGTTTGAACTTTAGGAAATTGATTAGAGAGTTAGGTGAATTTTGGGTCTGGGCTAGACATAGAATAATATGAGTTCATATACACTCGTTAACATAAAATTATGTACATATACTTGATAGATTGGAAAGGTTCGGAGTCATTGATGAAAGGAAAAACTTTGAGAAGTAGTTTGATTGACTTCGGTTCTTCGGTGGAGGTAGATTATGGTTAATGCTATTTGATAGTGACTCTTAGTAGTGATTGATAATGAATCGAATGATCTGGTAAAGTTTTCTATGTACTTAATGTGTAGTTGTGTGGCTTGGTTGTGTGTTTTGATATTGGTCTAAAATCCTGAGATCGTAGAATTTATATTGTTGAACCCTCTTTATCGATGTGATGCCTTCAACAAAGAATTTTTGATGAAATATTATCAATGGTGTTAATAAATGATTAATTAGTGGTACTATTGGATCGGAGTGTCACTTTCCGACATGGTATAATTGCATCGAAGTGTCACATTTTGATACAGTATTCATGGATCAGAGTGTCATGTTCCGACACGATATTCTTGAATTGAAATGTCACATTCTGACACGATATTCTTGTATCGGAGTGTCACATTCCGACACGATATAATTAGATCGGAGTGTCATGTTCTAACATTGTAACGTTAAAGGAAAAAGATATGTAATTAACGTAATGCACTCAATTTCAAAGAAACAATTTCTCAAATGAGCGTGGCGTGGAGGCATGAGTCTTCATAGGTGTGTTTGATATTATGATTAATTATGTGGTAAATAGTTCATATTGTTTGTTGATTACCACTTGTTAAGTGTCTTTGTTGAGTTCATACTATTATTCATTGTATATTAGTTACTATTTTGGGTTGAGTGAAGATACCTACTCAGTACATGTTGCCCGTACTTAGCTCTACTTGTGTTTTTCGTTATTTTCCTTTTATGGAATGCAACGAGTGTACTAATTACTTCAAATTTCCCTCAGCTCTACCCAGCTTCCAGCCTATGAGGTTCCACGTGAGCTATTCATTTAAGCTCATGATGGATTCTTTCGGTCATGAGAAGATGTTTTATGTTTGATATTCGTAGACTTAGTATTTGAAGATTAGATACCCTTGATGTGATGACTTTCAGGTTTTGGGAAATGATACTTTAATAAGTTTTTGAGCTTATACATTGTTTTGTTATTCATAGTATAACTTTAGTATATGTTGGAGTTTTGATTCCTTGGCTCGCCCACCGAGGTGGTTAAGTGTGAGTGCCGACTCACGACTCATTTAGGGTCATGACACTCGTACCAAACATGAAATGAAGTTAATCTTAAACCTCATCTCGAGATCGATTTTCTTATCTTATGACCCCAAAGGTATAAGTTGATGCTTGAGATATTATTACATCATGTAAGTTTGATATAACTTTGTTCGAGTGAACATATAAGACAAATTATATTATTGTTGTAACACCCCGAAGCCAAAACAGACCAAAAATCAGCTTTACAAAAAAATATGCATGTCCAACCAATGGTGAAAGCGACAGACAGTAGCCTGACCTACGGTCCGTCCTGCACAACCATCGATGGGATCAGAAACTCCTAAAAATTTCAGCCCAAAAAATTTGGTTATGTCTTGGACGACGGATGAACTTACGATCCATAGGTAAGATGATAGTCCGTAGTTCGTGACTTCTCATTGATACCCCCATTCACCCACACTCTAACAAGTGCTATGGAAGACCATCACGGTCCGTATGTCCGACCGTAGGTGGAATATTTGCAGACAGCTAAGGGGAAATGCAGTTGGATTCAGTTGAAATGGTAATAACTCGTAGCAAAAAATGAATTAGGTGTGACATGACCTATCCACAGATAGATAATTTATTTATCTTTCCATAGCCACTGACCTTGCTAAAATCAGACCTTTGAATAAAGAGTTATGCCAATTTTATTAAAGGCCTGTCGAACAGGCCCAGTCAACGGACCAAAGGACGGGTCGTGAGTCAGGCGAAAGACCATCAGTCCTGGCTGTCATTTAGTCCGATAGCAACATTCCCATGGGTCTTTGTGACCTTTCCCACTTAATTTAAACCTTAAGATACGTCATTTTGATCCTAAATCATCAATTTTTTGTTAGTTTAAGTCTAGAAACATAATTAAAATATATCTAAATCAAACCATTAAATAAAAACATAGAAAATTAGATGCAAGAGAGGAGAAAAAGCTCAAGAACCCTAGTTCAATATGCAACAAGTTCCAGCAGTTCCAGCCCAGAAACTTAAGTATTTTTCCGTGGATTTCATCACAAGGTATGTGGGATTTCACTAGTACGTTCCTTTCACCCATTGGGTCCCTAGTTTTCCGTCAGTTCTTGCTTCTATTATAATAATTAAACCTAGGGTTCCTTGAATTACAACACAACTTCATGATTTAGATGAAATACATGTTCCAAATCAGATTATCATGTTATTATTACGTTTATTGCATGAATTTCAGAAGCCTAGCTTTGTATTTCTTTAGTTCTTGAATTACACATGCTAGGTCAGGTATTTCAGACACTTCAGATATACATGCCTCAGTTATAAATGCATAATTACAAGATTAATTGTTACATTCTCAGTTTGCATGTTTAGTTTCGAGCTATCTGGTATTTATAGAAACTCAGACATATTCAGTAAATTTACAGAATTCATTGGGAGTAGCATAATACCGAGTTGGGCTAGGATTTAGCGTACCCAATAGTCCCAAAACTACTAGCCAAGTAGGTTGTAAGTCCCCTCTATGGGCAATCAGTTTAGTGAGCACGCCAGCATGCATTTATACCTTTGGCAGGATGTATTGGGTCTTCTCGATGGGACATATACATTAGACTCCACATTTAGCTCATATGATTTTATTACCAGTTATTAGTAGCTCCCACAGATCAGTCAGACTCTCTGCATTGACCATTTATCAGTATATTCATTATTCAGTTTCAACATGTTATAAATTGGTCATTGCATCCTGTTATCTCTGAATTCAGTTTATCATGTCAGATTATTGTACTTGCTTTTAGTCTTATTCAATTATGTTTTATTTTCGTTTTACTCTATCGTACATTCTTAGTACCTTTCAAGTACTGACGCATACGTGCTCTACATCTTCTCGTGATGTAGGTCAGGTTCTTAGCATCCAGATCACGCATAGATCGATTTTCCGATCTCCAGTTCAGCAGAATCAGTGGTGAGTCCTCTTTCTTTGAGGACAACAGTTATGAGTGTCATTTTAGTCTTTAGTCATTTAGTTTCAGTTTTCTCTAGATTTAGCTGGGGGGGCTTGTCCCAATATTTCTAGTCCAGTTTAGAGGCTTTCTTCAGACATAGTTAGATTCAGCTTAGTGTTGAGTTAATAATTTATTTGTATCAAACTCATTGCTTACAAATATCTCAGATATAGAATATGGTTATTCTCCATCTTTTAAGATTTAAATATGATTTAGCTTCTGCATCAGTTGATTATCTTGAGTATGCTATTGATCATGCCAGCAGGGTTAGCTTGGGATCACTTGTGGTCCTACGTACCGTGTCCGCGTCTCGGGGGTAGCTCGGAGTGTGACAATTGCCTTACAGGTGGGATTTGTAAAAAGGCCCTCTCTTTTGTCATTTTCTTTTGTAAGTTTGTATCTTGGGCTTATAGATTATTCAAACTAGAATTGTATCAAAATGTGCATGTCGAGATGGTTAATTTGCATGACCCTTAAATCTAGACAAAAAATTGTAAACTAAATAATGTACATTGATTATGAGAATATTGCAAATATGTTAATCACCTAGAGCGTGCTTGGTATGAAGAAAAAACATTTTTCAAATTTTTTTTACTAAATTTATCATGTTTGGTTGGGTCAAATATTTTCCAAATAAACTCATTTTCCTAAAATTTAAGGAAAATGACTTCGCTTCAAAACTTAATGAAAACATTTTTCAAAACTTTCTTCCAACCTCCCCTACCCAACCCACCCTACAAGACACCAACTCACCCCTACCAGCCCCCCACCCACCCAACACACGCCTACCAGCCCCCCACCCCAAACCCACCTCTCCCCCACCCTCAAAAAAAGATTATTGTTTTTTAAAATTATTTTAAACTTGAAATTTCATTTTCACCCCTAACCTCGGCCCCCAACCACTCCACTAGCCCCTCTACTCCTCGCCACCCTATATCACTAACCCCTTACCAGTCTCCCCTCAAAAAAAATTAATATTTAAAAAAAATTCAACTTCAAAGTATAATTTTTTCTCCCCTAACCTCAACCCCCCCCCCCCAACAAAATTTTCATTTGTTTTTTAAAAAATATTCAACTTAAAAAATTATTTTTACTCTAGTAAAAAGAGAATATTTCTCAAAAAAATATTTATTCTAAAACTAAACAATAAAATATTTTTCAGCAAAATATTTTATACTTATCAACTAAACATGAGAAAATAATCAAATATCTACTTGTTTTCGAGGAAACATTTTCTAGGAAAACATCTTCCTTCTTACTAAACACATCCCAAGTCTTGCCCGTTTTTAATTCATCCATAATTGACTTATCCCCTTTCCTTTAAATGACTTTCCAGGTAAAACTTCGATTTGTATGATGATAAGCCATATTAGAAAAAGATGACGAATCTGATATTGATTGACTACGTACATAACAGATTCATGTTATCACAGAAACAACTATCTCTATTTTAGGTTGAATAGAATATCTTCAGTTAGAGAGTTACTACTATGATATTTTCATGTCGCTATACTAGATATTTTAATTTTTATGCATGTTGATAGTGTTGTTTTTTAAATTAATTTTATGACATTTCTGGTGCCTTTTTCTTTGGGTGGATTTTGATGTTGAAGGCATGATTTCAGCGCTATTGTTTGGATTGTGGTACATATTTATTTTTAATATAGAACATTTCATCTCCCACTTTAATAATTACCATGTTGGGCCGTCCAAAGCACTGGCCTTGGCCTATCTAACACACACACACACACACACGCACACACGCACGCGCGCGCGCGCGCACACACACAACATTACAAAATCACATCATATAATATCAAAAAACTTATATAAAATATTAGAATATTTATTGACCAAACTTACTTTCATTATAAAAAAAAAGTAAACATAAGTTATAGTGTCTAGTATTTAATATAATATCGCACATCCTACGGATAATCTTCTCAAATTGAACTTGCATTTTTAAATTATATGACTGAGAATGTGAAATAACATTGTTAACCTAAGTCATTTGTTTATCAATTTTGTTTGTAAATAAATTTTATAAAAAATAATGAATTTGGTTATTATGAATGGTAGACTAAGAATTGGTTTAATATAATAATAAATTTATGCTGGTAAAAATTATTGTTTATGAGATATAAATGGTCTTAAAGGTGTCACAAACCAAAATGAGTCGTGAGTGGGACCCAACTTGACCTCCTAGGTGGTAGAACCTACAAATTTAACCCAACTTACAAAATATAGTCATAATGCGGAAGCTCAAAATCTTACTAATTTTAATTTCCCAAAACCTGAGAGTCATCACATCAAAGACATTTAATCTACAAGTCTAAGTCTAAGAATATCAAATACAGAAAAATAAAAGAATAAAATGGCATGTGTCCAATAATATAAGACATCATGTCATGACTGAGAGAATCCAACAAAAGCTTGTATGAATAGCTCACCCTGGAACCTGATAAGCTTGAGACTGGCTAGAGGTGAGGGCATTTCGAAGTCATTGGTACACTCGCTGCAGTCCATAAGAAAAAATAAAGAATAACACAAGTAGGGCTAAGTACGGGGCAACATGTACAGAGTAGGTACCATCGGCTAACCCAAAATAGAAACTAATATAATATAAATAATAGTATGAACTCAACTATGATACTTAATAGGTGTTAAGAAACAAAAAACATGAACACGTGACTACATAATCAATCGTAATATAAACCACACTCATGAGGACTCATGTCTCCACGCCATGCTCATTTGAGAAATGGGTTCATTGACATTTAGTACATTAAGTTAATTCCATATCTTTTTCCTTTAATATTACTGTGTCGGAATGTGACACTCCGATGCAAGAATACCATGTAGAAAAATGACACTCCGATCCAATTATATCGTGTCAGAACATGACACTCCTATCCAAGAATACCATGTCGGAACGTGAAACTCAGATCTTAGAATACAGTGTCGGAACGTGACACTCCAATCCTATTATACCGTTAATTTATCATTTATTATCAACACTTTCAATTAATAGGTAATATTTCATCAAGACTTCTTTATTCAAGGCCTCACTTCGCTAACGAGGTTTCAAGAATATAAATTCTAAGTCTCAGGATTTCAGAGCAATCACAAACACACAACCAAGCCACACACAACCACACAATCAATTAGATAAAAAACTTCACAATATCATTCAATGCATATTTAATAATACGAGACCATAATATTAATATTAAACGTCTGAAGCCACTGGTTAAGAAACCAGCGGCATCCAACCCTCCACCATACACTTACCTGAGTGTTGCACGATGCCAATACCCATATGTCATGATAGTTATACTCTTGTAACATATTTCAACCGACAACACTCCAATTCATTACCCCAATTATGAACTTTAGTTCCTAAATATATTCTCCATTAGGTATATCAATATAGACATTTTCATATAAATGCAACACCTTGATTTTCTTACCCCCTAACATTATAATAATTATATAATAATAATATAATAATAATAATAATAATAATATGCCTCCATCACTGATCATTAATGTTTGATTAATTTTTCCAATCAACTCACGTGGCAAATTAATTGTCTTATGAATTGTCAAAATTTCACTCTATAGTTATAAAACATTATCTAATTTGAGTTGAGATTGAAAATGTTAGAATAATACATATTTGTATAAGTAGTAATCTCAATATTGATTTGCTCACCTGAAGTTGCCATGATGTTCTTTCGTTCAACGCCATTTGCTTCATTCCCCTCTTTTACTCTTTTCTTTTCTTCTACCAATTATTTTTTTACCCTAATTACTCTATGACTTATTATAAAATAAATGGTAAAAGTGACCCACAATAAATTTTAATGTTATTTTCTTTAACCACCAACTAAATAAAATACTAAAATAACCCCACCAATTTCATAAATATAATAACAAATAGTCCAAAATAACAATTTAGAACCTTTCAGAAAGTATTTTATGTCATAGAAAGCTCTAGTACTCAAAACAACCAAATAGGTCGTTACAAAAAAGTAATGATATGAATTATATATTTTATATATACGTGTGAAATAAATTGTTAGTAGATATAGATGTGATTTCTTTTTACAAAATTTAAATTTGTTGGTCTATTTTTGAATTTGAAAATGTTCAGATCATGATTTTTGGAGAATTTGAGATTTAATCCCATGATATGCAATCAATGTAAAATTGCATGTCCAAACATTGATTGCATCTCCTGAAATCTTATTGCGACATCAAATTGCAAGTCCAAAATTTCACTCATTTGAAGACATGATCTCTTATTTCTATCCACATTCTTACAATTGAGTAATCAAAATAGAGGTGAAATTATATTTGTTATACAACTCTTTTATTCTAAGCTTGTATTTGGACATACACTATGACATCTTGATTTCAAATTAATATTTGGACATGCGATTTGAGACTAACATCTCCATCCAACAGAGTATGATTTTTAATTTCAAACCTAATTTAATATTTTAACGAAACTCTTGATCTATAACTTAATATATAAACCATCACTTTGAATTTTATAAAAAAGGACTTATGTGCTCCACGCGAAGAGATTATTCTACCATGGGAAAGAATTAAATTAATGAATAACTAATTACTACTACAACTACTAGATAATTATAAAATTATGTATATTTGAAAGTTCCTAATTACAAAACATTTATTTATAGAAAATACATAGAGAGATGTGTGATTTATCGATACGACTCCTAAGAATATTCTGATATCATAATATGATTTCACATCTTATGATACCAACCTAAGAGTATATTTCCATCATATGGTATCCATATTGATTTTTGATGACTTAATTTAAAAATAACAATTTAGAGGTTGAGTCTACGCTAATTAATCGTGCATCGTTATTATATTTAGTGAGTTTATGCAAGTATATATTGGAATTACAAGTTAATTTTTGTAATTTATGCATTATTTACTTAGTTTTTATCGATGACTTTTTACTTGTTTCAATACCTGTCACGACCCAAATCGAGGACGTGACTGGCACCCACATTTACCCTCCTATGTGAGCGAACCAACCAATCTAGCCTTAACATTTCAAGATATATCAACAGAAAATAATGCGGAAGACATAAACTCATTAATGAACAGTTCAAAACTATTATTATTATTATCCCCAAAATCTGGAAGTCATCATCACAAGAACATCTATCTCAAATTACTAAACTAGGAATGTCTAAGAACAAAAATAACTAAAAAGCTAGTCCATGCCGGAAGTTCAAGGCATCAAGACTTGAAGAAGAAGACCCAGTCCAAGCTAGAAGCATTAGCTCACCCTGAAGATCCGGTGTGACGAAGACTGGCTTGATTTACTGCTGAGTTGAAGTTGACGGAACGTTTGCTGCATTACACAAATAACAAAGAGGAAAACATAAAAGTAGGGGGTCAGTACAACCACAAGTACTGAGTAGATATCATCGGCCAACTCAAAATAGGGAACAATATATATCAATAATAATGTAAATCAACTACAATACTCAACATGTAGCAATAACAACATGAATTCATCAATAACTACAACCGAGTTCACACATGAGGACTCAAGCCTCAATACCATACTCATTTGGGAATTAAGTTCATTAGATTGAGTATATTCATTATCTTTCAAGATTCATTATCTTTCTTCCTCTTGTGTCGGTACGTGACACTCCGCTCCTCTATTTCTATCCTGGTGCCGGAACGTGGCACTCCGATCCTCATATACTATCCTGGTACCGGAACGTGGCACTCCGATCCTCATATTCTATCCTGGTGTCGGAACGTGACACTCCGATCCTCATATTCATTCTATCCTGGTACCGGAACGTGGCACCCGATCCATATTCTATCCTGGTGTCGGAACGTGACACTCCGATCCTCATATTCATTCTATCCTGGTATTGGAACGTGGCACCCGATCCATAATTCATCAAGCCTTCTTTTACACTAAGGCATCATCATTCTCATTATATAATTTATCAAGCCTTCTTTCATACTAAGGCATCATCAATCTTAATATATAATATATCAAGCGAATTAGGGTTATTTCAAGATTTGGGATTCAATAGCTTCATCATGCTTTGCTAATTCATCACAATTTCATAATCACAATCATGCAAGCATACAATTTAAGCACATAGCAGGGTTACAATACTATCAACACATAACATTCACTATTAAGAGTTCACTACGAATATCGTAACATAACCATAACCTACCTCCACCGAAGACTAGTGATCAAGCAAGAATTTTTCCCAAAGCTTTCTTCTTCTCGTTCAATCTCCCTCAATTCGTTTCTCTTTTCTCTCTCTTGTTCTTTCTCTTTTGTTTTCTTATGTTCAAACCCTCTTTCCTTTACCCTAATTATCACATAATTAGGACTAAAAGAGGACAATAGAACCACCTAATTAACTTAAGGTTACTTCTTTTAACCCCCAAGTAATTAGACTTATTAATATTAACCCTCAATCTTTATAATTAAGGAAAGAATAGACCAAAACGACCCTTAAAACGTGTAGAGGAATCCTATTCTGATTGGGATCCGCGTGACCTGTGACGGTCCGTCCTGCACCTCCGTCCTGACGGTCAGAAACTCGTTTTTCGGTACCCAATTTCAGAATTGCTAAGTATATTGAAACGGTGCCCCACGACGGTTCGTCGTAGATGTGACGGCACGTCCTGCAGGTCCGTCACAGATTACAGAGGGTCGATTTTAATATCCAAATTGAAGAATTCTAAGTGTCATGGAACGGAACCTCCTTGACGGGCCGTCGTGACCACGACGGTCCGTCGTGACACCCGTCGTCCCAGCCAGTTTTCCCAGAATTACAGTCTGCTGCTCAAAACGACTAAACAGGTCGTTACAATAGATACCAATTTACCCATCGTTCGTCCCCGAACGATCAAAAGAAGAAAAACAGTGGCAAAAAGGAGTACCTGAATCTGTAAACAGATGTGGGTATTTTTCTTGCATATCTGCCTCCTTCTCCCAAGTAGCCTCTTCAACCGGTCGATTCTTCCATTGAACTTTGATGGATGCAATCTCTCTCGACCTCAACTTGCAAACTTCTCTATCTAATATAGCAACCGGCTCCTCTTCATAAGTCAAGTTCTCATCCAACAAAACTAAATCCCAACGGATAATGTAATTTCCATCTCCGTGGTACCTTTTCAGCATGGACACATGAAATACCGGATGCACTCCGGACAGCCCTGGGGGTAAGGCTAATTCATAAGACACCTCCCCTATTCGCTTAATCACTTCAAATGGTCCAATATACCTTGGACTTAACTTACCTCTTTTACCAAACCGCATCACCCCTTTCATGGGTGAAACCTTCAACAAGACTTGTTCACCTTCCATGAACTCCAAGTCTCTAACCTTTCGGTCTGCATACTCCTTTTGTCTACTTTGCGCCGCTAGAAGCTTTTCTTGAATGCCCTTCACCTTCTCCATAGAATCTCTCAACAGATCAATCCCCCAAGGTCTAACTTCAAAGGCATCAAACCAACCAATGGGAGACCTACATCTCCTCCCATACAATGCTTCAAATGGAGCCATGTCGATACTAGAGTGATAGCTATTATTGTATGAAAACTCTGCCAAAGGTAAGAAGCTATCCCAATGGCCACCAAATTCTATCACACAAGCACGAAGCATATCCTCTAACACTTGAATCGTTCGCTCAGACTGACCATCAGTCTGAGGGTGAAACGCAGTACTAAGGTCCAACCTAGTACCTAATTCAGCATGTAATGTCCTCCAAAACTTTGAAGTAAACTGCGTACCTCTATCTGATATGATGGAGAGTGGAACTCCATGCAACCGAACGATCTCTGAGATATAGATCTTGGCTAGCTTCTCTGCATTGTAGGTCACCTTGACAGGAATGAAGTGAGCCGACTTAGTTAACCTATCAACAATCACCCATATTGAGTCATACTTACCCAATGTCTTGGGAAGACCAACCACGAAATCCATCGCGATTCTCTCCCACTTCCATTCAGGAATGGGCATTCTCTGAAGTGTTCCTCCGGGCCTTTGGTGTTCATATTTCACTTGTTGACAGTTTGGACACTTGGCAATAAAGTCAACAATATCACGCTTCATTCTACTCCACCAGAAGTGTTGCTTTAGGTTGCGATACATCTTGGTTGCGCCAGGATGTATAGAATATCCGGAACTATGTGCCTCTGTCAGAATAGTGGTGATCAAATCATCGATGCGGGGTACACATACCCTTCCCTTAATCCTCAAAACACCTTCCTCATCAATTATTGCTTCCTTAGCCTCTCCTTGCAACACTTTATCTCGAATTCGCCTTAGTTTCTCATCATCAAACTGTTTTCCCTTGATCTGGTCAAGGAAAGAAGATTTTGCCTCTACACAAGCTAACAATCCTCCCTTCTCATTTATTTCTAACCTCATAAGGTCATTAGCCAGAATCTGCACTTCTCTAGCCAATGGGCGTCTAGAAGCTTGCAAGTGAGCTAGACTTCCCATGCTTCCCGCCTTTCTACTCAAGGCATCTGCCACAACATTCGCCTTTCCCGGATGATACAAGATAGTGATGTCGTAGTCCTTCAGTAGTTCCATCAATCTCCTCTGTCTCAAATTCAAGTCTTTCTGAGTGAAGACATACTGTAGGCTACGATGGTCCGTATAGACCTCACACTTAACCCCATACAAATAGTGTCTCCATTGCTTTAGTGCAAATACTACCGCGGCCAACTCCAAATCATGGGTCGGATAGTTACGTTCATGCACCTTTAATTGCCTCGAAGCATAAGCAATCACATTCTTCTCTTGCATTAACACTGCACCCAAACCCGAATAGGATGCATCACAATAAACAATGAAGTTCTTACCCTCAACTGGCAAGGTAAGGATAGGTGCGGTAGTCAACAAAGTCTTGAGTTTCTGAAAACTTTCCTCACACTCATCTGACCATACAAATGGAACATTCTGCTTAGTCAAGTTCGTCAATTGGGAAGCAATAGAAGAGAATCCCTTGACGAATCGGCGGTAGTAGCTAGCTAACCCAAAAAAACTCCTTATTTCTGACACATTAGTAGGTCTTACCCAATTTTTCACCGTCTCAATCTTGGATGGATCCACCATCACTCCATCCTTAGAAACCACGTGCCCGAAGAAGGACACTGAATCTAGCCAAAACTCACACTTGGAAAATTTTGCATAAAGCTTTTTCTTTCTCAACAACTCTAACACCATTCTCAATTGCTCCTCATGTTCCTTCTTACTCTTCGAGTATATCAGTATATCATCAATAAACACGATCACAAAGAGATCCAGATATGGCTTGAAAATCCCGTTCATCAAGCTCATAAAGGTAGCAGGGGCATTCGTAATACCAAAAGACATTACCACAAATTCATAATGCCCATACCTAGTTCGAAAAGCAGTCTTTGGCACATCCGTTGCTCGTATTTTCAATTGGTGATAACCGGATCTCAAGTCGATCTTCGAGAAGACACAAGCACCTTGTAACTGATCGAACAAGTCATCAATGCGAGGAATGGGGTACTTGTTCTTAATAGTTACCTTGTTCAGTTGTCTGTAGTCTATGCACATCCAAAAACTCCCATCCTTCTTCTTCACAATAACCGGAGCACCCCAAGGAGATGCACTTGGTCTAATGAAGCCTTTGCTCAACAACTCTTGAAGTTGTGCCTTTAACTCTCTTAACTCTGCGGGAGCCATTCTATAAGGGGGTATAGAAATGGGGCGAGTACCCCGGTTCCAAATCAATGCAGAAGTCTATATCCCTATCTGGTGGCATACCAGAAGATCTGCAGGGAACACATCGAAAAACTCACGGACTACCGAAACTGACTCAATCGAAGGTACTTGAGTAGTGTCATCCTTGAGATGTGCCAAAAAAGCTAAACACCCTTTACTAACCATTTTCTTAGCACGAATAAAGGAGATAATACACACCGGACTGGAAGTGTAGTCGCCCTCCCACACTAACGGATCTGCCCCAGGCTTGGCTAACGTCACAGTTTTAGCATTACAATCAAAAATCGCAAAATTCGGAGAAAGCCAAGTCATACCCAGAATTACATCAAAGTCACCCATTTCTAAATAACCAAATCTACATAAGTTTGCTCCCCACAAAATTCACCAAACAAGACCTATACACTTTTTCGACTATCACAGACTCACCCACCGGAGTAGAAACGCGAATAGGCATGTCAAGTAATTCACAATGTAAATTTAGACCATGAGCAAATGAGGAAGATACATATAAAAACGTGGAGCCAGGGTCAAATAATACATATGCCATGCAATTACAAACCAAGAGATTACCTGTGATAACAGCATCAGATGCCTCCGCTTCAGATCTCCCAGGGAAAGCATAACAATGGGCCCTATCATTCGTCTGTCTGTTGCCCCTACCATGTTGTGTAGTTGTGGCTCCGTTTTGCCCATCACCTCTGCCGTTTTGGTGACCACCATTACCTCGACCACCACGTCCTCCAGAAAAACAGCCTCTACCATGACCACCCCTACCTCTAGCTAGTGGGGCTCTGTAACTCTGGTTTGGACAATACCTCTTATTGTGTCCAATCTCTCCACATCCATAACATTCTCGGGGTTCACGCATCGGCCTCTCAGAGAAGTGTTGACCGTTCTGAGGTGGACCCCCAACTACCGTCTGTAGTGAAGACTGAATTGGTCGAACTGAGTGACCTCCGGAGCTCTGTCCTCTAGAGTAAGAACCACTAAACTCGCCTCCCCTTCGAAACCTTTTCGGTGTCGATGTCGTGGTGAAGTCGTCTGGCTTCACTCCTTCCACCTCTATCACAAAGTCTACTACCTCTTGGAAGGATATTGCCATAGCCGCTACCTGTAAGGCAGAAATCCGCAACTCTGACCTCAACCCCTTCACGAAACGGCGAATCCGTTCTTGTGGACTGAAACAAAGTTGGGTGGCGTATCTGGATAGTGCGCGAAATTTAGCCTCATACGCGTTAACTGTCATCCTCCCTTGCTCTAGACTCAAGAACTCGTCCCTTTTTCTATCTCTCAAAGTCCTTGGGATATACTTCTCCATAAACAAGTTGGAGAATGATTCCCAAGTCATAGGTGGTGCCTCTGTTGGTTGACACTCAACATGTTACCGCCACCACATTTTGGCGTTCCCTTGAAACTGATAGCTCACGAACTCAACGCCAAACCGTTCTACTATACCCATCTTGTGTAGTAGCTCATGACAATCAACTAGAAAATCGTAGGCATCCTCTGATTCTGCGCCCTTAAAGACTGGAGGTTTCAATTTCAAGAACTTACTGAAAAGTTCATGTTGATCATTTGTCATAATAGGCCCAGTAGTCAGACGTTGAAATGTGCCTATTCCCAATGATGCATCCATGCGGGGAGCCATAGTAGCCGCATGTCGTACCTCTGAAACCGGAGGTGTTGGTGCAGAAACCACTGGGGGTGCCTGACCCTGATCGGATAACCCGCTAAGATAAGCAAGTACCTGGTTGATCATCTCTGGGGTAGGTTGGGGTGGCATTTCCTCATTCTGCCCTTGTTCAGTTTCCCCTTCCTCACCCTCTCTAACTACCTCCTCAGTCGGTGGAGGAGTCACCGCCCTAGCATCAGAAGGGCTAGGGGCTCGTCCTCTCCCTCTAGAGGACGTCCTCCCACGACCTCTCCCACGGCCTCTTGCCGTTGTTCTTCCTCGAGCCACAGCCCTAGTGGCTGGCTCAGATGTTTCTTGTTGTGCCGTTGTTGCTGCTGGTGCGGTCGTTGCTCTAGTTCTAACCATCTGCGAAATAGAATGAAGATGGTCAGATACCAATTTGTATCACCTAGATACCAATTGGACTCAAGTAGTAGCACGAAAGAAGAATGAAAGAACGGAATTTTCCTAAAGTCTTGTAGCCTCTCAAAGAAAAGTAAAGGCGTCCCCCTACCGTTCCTTAAGACTCTACTAGACCTGTTCTTGTGTGATGAGACCAACGAACCTAATGCTCTGATACCAAGTTTGTCACGACCCAAATCGAGGACATGACTGGCACCCACATTTACCCTCCTATGTGAGCAACCAACCAATCTAGCCTTAACATTTCAAGATATATCAACAGAAAATAATGCGGAAGACTTAAACTCATTAATGAACAATTCAAAACTATTATTATTATTATCCCCAAAATCTGGAAGTCATCATCACAAGAACATCTATCTCAAATTACTAAACTAGGAATGTCTAAGAACAAAAATAACTAAAAAGCTAGTCCATGCCGGAATTTCAAGGCATCAAGACTTGAAGAAGAAGACCCAGTCCAAGCTAGAAGCATTAGCTCACCCTGAAGATCCGGTATGACGAAGACTGGCTTGATTTACTGCTGAGTTGAAGTTGACGGAACGTTTGCTGCATTACACAAATAACAAAGAGGAAAACATAAAAGTAGGGGGTCAGTACAACCACAAGTACTGAGTAGATATCATCGGCCAACTCAAAATAGGGAACAATATATATCAATAATAATGTAAATCAACTACAATACTGAACATGTAGCAATAACAACATGAATTCATCAATAACTAAAACCGAGTTCACACATGAGGACTCAAGCCTCAATACCATACTCATTTGGGAATTAAGTTCATTAGATTGAGTATATTCATTATCTTTCAAGATTCATTATCATTCTTCCTCTTGTGTCGGTACGTGACACTCCGCTCCTCTATTTCTATCCTGGTGCCGGAACGTGGCACTCCGATCCTCATATACTATCCTGGTACCGGAACGTGGCACTCCGATCCTCATATTCTATCCTGGTGTCGGAACGTGACACTCCGATCCTCATATTCATTCTATCCTGGTACCGGAACGTGGCACCCGATCCATATTCTATCCTGGTGTCGGAACGTGACACTCCGATCCTCATATTCATTCTATCCTAGTACTGGAACGTGGCACCCGATCCATAATTCATCAAGCCTTCTTTTACACTAAGGCATCATCATTCTCATTTTATAATTTATCAAGCCTTCTTTCATACTAAGGCATCATCAATCTTAATATATAATATATCAAGCAAATTAGGGTTATTTCAAGATTTGGGATTCAATAGCTTCATCATGCTTTGCTAATTCATCACAATTTCATAATCATAATCATGCAAGCATACAATTTAAGCACATAGCAGGGTTTACAATACTATCAACACATAACATTCACTATTAAGAGTTCACTACGAATATCGTAACATAACCATAACCTACCTCCACCGAAGACTAGTGATCAAGCAAGAATTTTTCCCAAAGCTTTCTTCTTCTCGTTCAATCTCCCTCAATTCGTTTCTCTTTTCTCTCTCTTGTTCTTTCTCTTTTGTTTTCCTATGTTCAAACCCTCTTTCCTTTACCCTAATTATCACATAATTAAGACTAAAAGAGGACAATAGAACCACCTAATTAACTTAAGGTTACTTCTTTTAACCCCCAAGTAATTAGACTTATTAATATTAACCCTCAATCTTTATAATTAAGGAAAGAATAGACCAAAACGACCCTTAAAACGTGTAGAGGAATCCTATTCTGACTGGGATCCGCGTGACCTGTGACGGTCTGTCCTGCACCTCCGTCCTGACGGTCAGAAACTCGTTTTTCGGTACCCAATTTCAGAATTCCTAAGTATATTGAAACGGTGCCCCACGACGGTTCGTCGTAGATGTGACGGCACGTCCTGCAGGTCCGTCACAGATTACAGAGGGTCGATTTTAATATCCAAATTGAAGAATTCTAAGTGTCATGGAACGGAACCTCCTCGACGGGCCGTCGTGACCACGACGGGCCGTCGTGACCACGACGGGCCGTCGTGACACCCGTCGTCCCAGCCAGTTTTCCTAGAATTACAGTCTGCTGCTCAAAACGACTAAACAGGTCGTTACAATACCATATTGAAATAAGTGAATATCCTATTTAAGAATATAAATTTTTAAGGAATAAGGCATAAGTACCCGTAGACTATGACCGGAATTCAAGAGACACACCTTAACTAAAATAAGTTCCTATTACCCCCGCCCCATTCCACAACACATAAACTTCTTTTTTGTAACTTTGTACACACTTTGTCTTACGTGGTAAACTCCGTGACTCCACACAATTGAGGCGCGTGGGTGATATTTGGATGCCACGTATACCAGAAGGTGGACAAAATTACCCAAAAAATGGGTTTGGGGGTAATGGGGCCTTAGTTTAGTTAAGGTGTGTCTCTGAAATTTCGGTCATAGTCTAAGGGGTTACTTGCGTATTTTCCCAATTATCAATGAAAACATATTTTTTTTATATTTATTTAATCATACTATCAGGTACTGCTACAAGAAAACTATTTATTAAACTAAACTTGAAAATAAAATAACTAAAAATACATTTGACTACTGCTTTGTCATTATTTGTGAATTTAATAGCATGAAAAACATTCACATATAAGGACATAGGACACAAAAACTTAAATGTAATAGGTGATGTACATCTTTTAAAGATATAGTGACAAATTTCAATCTTGATTCAACATGGTGTAAGATGTGACATATAAATACAAATAAAATACTCTTCCTTTAGTAAAATAATAATCAAAATATAAATTCTTATGTTTTCGATAGTAAAATAGATTTGTAAATAAAAGATAACTTTATTTATGTATTGTAATTTAAGTTTTCAAAAATATTATGTATGTGATTTTTTCTTTAATGAATTAATGAATGTTATAAAAAAAAATTGACAATCCATACCTATAAAAAATTTTAGTATTTAATTTGCTTGGCATTAAATTCTTTTTAAAAAGTTGATAACAATTTTTTTGTTTTTAAATAAAAATCTAATTAAGTTGATACGAAAACGATGATGCTATTTAATTATATTATTTTTCAAATGTAGAATCAAAATCATGCTTTTAATGTGAAAGGAATACATTTTTTTAAAAAAATAAAAGTAATCAAAAAATTAAACAAAAATCTCAAAAGAATATAATATAAAATCTATGCTTTGCTAGATACTTAACTTATAGGGTATTTTCTGCGAAAAACAAAAAGCATTAATCAATAGAAGACAAAAATACAGATTATTACGATGTATCCATTACATAGTCAACATGCACATTTACCATTTTTTCCTTCGTTGTAATATTGCATAAAACAATTAATCAATCTAGTCACAATTTTACTCATCAAGTAACTAGATAACTAGATGAAAATAAAATTCACGCAATTCATTAAAATATAAAACATTAGAAATTGAACATTATGTTTTCTTTTTTTTATTAATGTTAAAAAAAAAACATACTAGTTAATTAACATGACTTTATTCTAAAAAAAAAAAAATTCTTCATAGAAAATATTCATCCTTAGTAATAACACAAATAAAGGTCACCAAGAAATTTCTCATGGACCGAAGATTTTATCAGGTCTGCGATAATTGTAGCAAACAGGCATTCTGATGTACTGAATAGGCACAAATCGGTACATAAAATGATGAGAAAATAATTGGCACATTTTCATCACCATGTGGATGAACGCGTGGGTGAAAGAAGCGAAATCGTATTGGAGGGCGATACAATGAATGACTATCCATCCGATATAAACTCCTTAAACATCCACAATTAGCACAAATATATGCTTCTTTAGTTCCATCATCACCCTTCATCACAAATTCACGACATGTATCTACCAAATAGTCCACAAACTTAGTAGCATGATTTTTTAGGCATATCTTATATTTTATTGTCATATCACCACTTGGATTTTATCTTGAATTATTGCCATTACATGATTTTTTTTTGCTGAAGACTTAAGAATGAAAAGCTTATTTTGCTTTTTTGTGTTGTGTTCTAAGACTCTCTTAAATTACGTATGTAATAAAATTCCTTAAATGCTTGTTTGAAAAAAATCTACTCATAGTATTAACTATAGAAGAAGTGAATTTATTTTATTAATTTTGCATTAATAATATCTGTACAAAATGTTTGTAAAGATATGTACATAAAGAATTACTCCCTCAGTTTTAAAAAGAATGTCTATTAAAGTTATGTCAAAAGTACAAAATTGTCCTTCAATCGTATGGTCTTAAACATGTCACTTGGAAACTAAAAGTTAAAGTGTTGCCAAAAAAGGAAAGAAGTCATTCTTTTTAAAACAAACTAAAAAGAAAATCGGGATTTTTTTTTAAACAGAGGGAGCATTTAAGTTATATATATATATATATATATATATATATATATATATATATATTGGTCCATTTGGTAATGCGATATGAAATACAGATTTGATACTTTGAGATAAAGTTGAAGTTTTGTTTGGACATTTTATGTGGCGTGTTTTCTCATAATAATATCATATAACTTGTAAAACTATTAAAATCGTCTCACTCCTTTATACAATCTTATCAAATTAGCAACAATTTATAAAATAACATAACATAATATCACAAAGCTATTCTAAAATATTTGAACATTTATTGAGTAAACTTTATTTCATTTAAAAAGATAGTAAATATAAGTTGTAGTGTCTATTATTTAATATAATTATCCTACGTACCATGAATATTCTTCTCACATTGAACTTACATTTTTCAATTATATGACCCAGAATATGAACTAACATCATTAGTTTAAGTCATTTGTGGGTAAATTTGGTTTTTAAATAAAGTTTATAAAAAATAAAGAATTTGGTTAATATAAATGGTAGAGTAGGATTAGATTTAAAGTAATAATAAATTTTATATTGATAAAATAATTGTTGTATAAGATATAAATGGTTTTAAAAGTAATGATATGGATTATATATTTCATATTCATATGAAATATATGGTTAGTAGATATACATTTTGATTGTTCTCATAAAATTTTAACTTCTTGGGCAATTTTTGAATTTAAAGATTTCTCAGTCATCATTTTTGGAAAATTTGAGATTTCATATTATGAAATCAGCGTGAAACTGCATGTCTAAATGTTGATTTCATCTCATGATTTGAAATTGCGATATAAAATCACATGTCCAAAACTTTACTTCTTAGAAGACATAATCCCCTATTTCTACTATATATATTTTAATTGAGTAGTCAAAAAAGAGGTGATATTAGTATTTGGACATTAGATTTGAGACTAACCTCTCCAAAAAAAGTATGACTTTAAATTTCAAATCCTAATTTCCATTTTATTTAATGCAACACGTGACCTAAAATTTTATATTCATAAACCATCTTGTAGAATTTTTTAAAAAGGGACTCATGCTCGACGTGAAGAAATCATTCTACCATGTGAAATAATTAAATTAAAGGATACCTAACTACTACTACTAGTAACCAGTGAATCTTTATAAAATAATGTTTATTTAAAAGTTTCTAATCACAAAACATTTACTTATAAAAATAAAATACATATGTAGAAATGTTATTTAACGATGTGATACCATATAATATTTTGATATCAAATCATGATTTCACATCTCATGTCCAAATCTGAAGAAAACATTTATTTCAATATGGTATTGTCACGACCCAAAACCGAGCCGCGACTGGCACCCACATTTTACCCTCCTATGTGAGCGAACCAACCAATCTAACCCTTCACATTTCAATATAATATCGACAGAAAGTAATGCGGAAGACTTAACTCATTAAATAAAACCAATTCAATAACTATTAAAATTCAACATCTATTATTTCCCCAAAATCTGGAAGTCATCACCACAAGAACATCTATCCTCAAATTACTAAACTAAGAGTATCTAAAAGCTAAAACAAGTAAAAGCTAGTCCATGCCGAAAATTCAAGGCATCAAGACTTGAAGAAGAATATCCAGTCCAAGCTAGAAGCATTAGCTCACCCTGAAGATCCGGTGTGACGAAGACTGGCTAGAATTACTGTTGAGTTGAAGACGACGGCACGTTTGCTGCACTCCACAAATAACAAAGAAGAAAACATAAAAGTAGGGGGTCAGTACAAAGCACGGGTACTGAGTAGATATCATCGGCCAACTCAAAATAGAAGACAATATATATCAAGTAACATTATAAAACAACTATAATACTCAACATGTAGCAACAATAAGTACTATAATCATCAATAAGTACTACCAAGTTCATCCATGAGGACTCAAGCCTCAATACCATACTCGTTTTGGGAATTAGGTTCATTAGATTGAGTATATTATTCATCTTTCAAGATTCATTATCTTTCTTCCTCTTGTGTCGGTACGTGACACTCCGCTCCATATACAATCCTGGTGTCGGAACGTGACACTCCGATCCATATTCTATCATGGTGTCGGAACGTGGCACCCGATCCTCTATTTCTATCCTGGTACCGGAACGTGGCACCCGATCCTCTATTTCTATCCTGGTACCGGAACGTGGCACCCTATCCTCTATTTCTATCCTGGTACCGGAACGTGACACCCGATCCTTATTCTATCCTGGTGTCGGAACGTGACACTCCGATCCTCATATACTATCCTGGTACGGGAACGTGGCACCCGATCCCCTAATTCATCAAGCCTTCTTTTATACTAAGGCATCATCAATCTCATTATATAATTTATCAAGCCTTCTTTTATACTAAGGCATCATCATTCTCATTATATAATTTATCAAGCCTTCTTTTATACTAATGCCTCATCATTCTCATTATATAATTTATCAAGCCTTCGTTTACACCAAGACATCATCATTAACAAGTGAATTAGGGTTTCTTTCAAGATTTAGGATTCAATAGCTTCATCATGCTTATTTTATCACAATTTCATAATCACAATCATGCAAGCATACAATTAAGCATATAGAAGGGTTTACAATACTTCTAACACATATCATTCACTATTAAGGGTTCACTACGAATATTGTAAAAACCATAACCTACCTCCACCGAAGATTCGTGATCAAGCAAGAAGATTCCCAAACTTTGTATTTTTCCTCTTCGATCGATTCCTCTCTCTCTATCTTTGTTCTTTCTCTTTTTTTTATTCAAACCCTCTTTCTTTTACCCTAATTAGTATATAATTAAGTATAAAAGATGACAATAATACCCCACTAATGAACTCAAAGTTACCTCTTTTATCCACCAAGAAATTGAGTTATTAATATAAACCCACGAAATATATAATTATAGCAGGAATAGTCCAAAACGTCCCTTAAAAACTTAGCAGAAATCCGACCCCGCCTGGGATTTACGCAACCTGTGACGGCCCGTCGTGCCTGCGACGGTCCGTCATGAAGGTTCGTCAGAGACTCGATTTCCTTAAGGAGTCTGTGACGGCCCGTCGTACCTATGACGGTCCGTCCTGCACTTCCGTCACGATGTTCAGAGACTCGTTCCCTGTACCAAATTCTCAAGAGTTGAAGTGTTTTGAAACGGGGGATCACGACGGTTCGTTGTACCTGTGACTGTCCGTCCTGCAGGTCCGTCACAGAGTTCAGAGAGTCGATTTCAGTACTCAGGTTTCAAAATTCCTAAGTGTTTTGGAACGAGACACCCCCGACGGTCCGTCGTGCCCATGACGGTCCGTCGTGGTGTCCGTCGTCTCAGCTAATTTTTCCAGAAATAAAATCGGTTGCTCAAAACGACTAAACAGGTCGTTACAATAGATACCAATTTACCCATCGTTCGTCCTCGAACAATCAAAAGAAGAAAAACAAGGGCGAAAAGGAGTACCTGAATCTGTAAACAGATGTGGGTATTTTTCTTGCATATTTGCCTCCTTCACCCAAGTGGCCTCTTCAACCGGTCGATTCTTCCCTTGAACTTGATGGATGCAATCTCTCTCGACCTTAACTTGCAAAACTCTCTATCTAAAATAGCAACCGGTTCCTCCTCATAAGTCAAATTCTCATCAAGCAAGACTGAATCCCAACGGATGATGTAGTTTCCATCCACATGGTATCTTTTCAAGATGGACACATGAAATACCGGATGCACTCCGGACAGCCCTGGAGGCAAGGCTAATTCATAAGCCACCTCCCCTACTCGCTTAAGTACCTCAAATGGTCCAATATACCTTGGACTTAGATTACCCCTTTTTCCAAACCGCATCACCCCTTTCATGGGCGAAACCTTCAACAAGACTTGTTCACCCTCCATAAACTCCAAATCTCTAACCTTTCGATCTGTATATTCTTTTTTCCTACTTTGAGCCGCTAGAAGCATTCCTTGAATGCACTTTACTTTATCTAACGAATCCCTCAAGAGGTCAGTACCCCAAGGTCTAACCTCAAATGAATCGAACCAACCAATGGGAGATCTACACCTCCTCCCATACAATGCTTCAAATGGAGCCATGTCAATACTGGAGTGATAGCTATTATTGTATAAAAACTCTGCCAAAGGTAAGAAGCTATCCCAATGGCCCCCGAATTCTATCACACATGCACGAAGCATATCCTCCAACACTTGAATCGTTCGCTCAGACTGACCATCAGTCTGAGGGTGAAACGCAGTACTAAGGTCCAACCTAGTACCTAATTCTGCATGCAATGTTCTCCAAAACTTAGAAGTAAACTGCGTACCTCTATATGATATAATGGAGAGTGGAACTCCATGCAGTCGAACAATTTTTGAGATGTAGATTTTGGCTAACTTCTCTGCGTTGTAGGTCACCTTGACAGGAATGAAGTGAGCAGACTTAGTTAACCTATCAACAATCACCCAAATGGAATCAAACTTACCCAATGTCTTTGGAAGACCAACCACGAAGTCCATTGCAATTCTCTCCCACTTCCATTCGGGAATGGGAATTCTCTGAAGTGTTCCGCCGGGCCTCTGGTGTTCATACTTTACTTGTTGACAATTTGGACATTTGGCAAAAAAATCAACAATGTCGCGCTTCATTCTACTCCACCAAAAGTGTTGTTTTAGGTCACGGTACATCTTGGTTGCACCAGAATGTATAGAATATCCGGAACTATGAGCCTCTGTCAGAATAGTGGTGATCAAATCATCGACGCGGGGTACACATACCCTTCCCTTAATCCTCAAAACACCTTCCTCATCGATTGTTGCTTCTTTAGCCTCTCCTTGCAACACTTTATCTCGAATTCTACCTAGTTTCTCATCATCAAACTGTCTTCCCTTGATCTTGTCAAGAAAAGAAGATCTTGCCTCTACACAAGCTAACAATCCTCCCTTCTCATTTATTTCTAACCTCATAAGGTCATTAGTCAGAATCTGCACCTCTCTAGCCAATGGGCGTCTAGAAACTTGCAAATAAGCTAGACTTCCCATGCTTCCAGCCTTTCTACTTAACGCATCCGCCACAACATTCGCTTTTCCCGGATGATACAAGATAGTGATATCGTAGTCCTTGAGTAGTTCCATCCATCTCCTCTGTCTCAAGTTCAAATCTTTTTGAGTAAAGACGTACTATAGGCTACGATGGTCCGTATAGACTTCACATTTAACCCCATACAAATAGTGTCTCCATTGCTTTAGTGCAAATACTACCGCGGCCAACTCCAAATCATGGGTCGGATAGTTACGTTCATGCACCTTTAATTGCCTCGAAGCATAAGCAATCACATTCTTCTCTTGCATTAGCACTGCACCCAACCCAGAATAGGATGCATCACAATAAACAATGAAGTTCTTACCCTCTACTGGCAAGGTAAGAATGGGTGCAGTAGCCAACAAGGTCTTGAGTTTCTGAAAGCTTTCCTCACACTCATTCGACCATACAAATGGAACATTCTGCTTAATCAAGTTCGTTAATTGGGAAGCAATAGAAGAGAATCCCTTGAAAAATCGGCGGTAGTAGCTAGCTAAACCAACAAAACTCCTTATTTCTGACACGTTTGTAGGTCTCCCCAATTCTTCACTGTCTCAATCTTAGATGGATGCACCATCACTCCATCCTTAGAAACCACGTGTCCCAAGAAGGACACTGAATCTACCCAAAACTCACACTTGGAAAATTTAGCATAAAGATTCTTCTTCCTCAATAACTCTAACACCATTCTCAAATGCTCCTCATGTTCCTTCTTACTCTTCGAGTATATCAGTATATCATCAATAAATACTATCACAAAGAGATCTAGATATGGCTTAAAAATCCCATTCATCAAGCTCATGAAAGCAGCAGGTGCATTAGTAAGACCAAACGACATTACCACAAATTCGTAGTGCCCATACCTAGTTCAAAAGGCAGTCTTTGGCACATCCATTGCCCGTATTTTCAATTGATGATAACCGGATCTCAAGTCAATTTTAGAGAAGACACAAGCACCTTGTAACTGATCGAACAAGTCATCAATGCGAGGAATGGGATACTTATTCTTGATAGTTACCTTGTTCAGTTGTCTATAGTCTATGCACATCCGAGAACTCCCATCCTTCTTCTTCACAAACAAAACCGGAGCACCCCAAGGAGATGCACTTGGTCTAATGAAGCCTTTGCTTAACAACTCTTGAAGTTGTGCCTTTAACTCTCTTAACTCCGCGGGAGCCATTCTATAAGGGGATATAGAAATGGGGCGAGTACCCGGTTCAAGATCAATACAGAAGTCTATATTCCTATCTGGTGGCATACCAGGAAGATCTGCAGGGAACACATCCAAAAACTCACGGACTACCGACACCAACTCGATCGAAGGTACTTGGGTAGTGTCATCCTTGAGGTGTGCTAAGAAGGATAAACAACCCTTACTAACCATTCTTTTAGCACGAAGAAATGACACGATACGAACCGGATTGGAAGTGTAGACGCCCTCCCACACTAACGGAT
This sequence comes from Solanum corneliomulleri, assembly GCA_027704805.1. Lineage (NCBI taxonomy): Eukaryota > Viridiplantae > Streptophyta > Magnoliopsida > Solanales > Solanaceae > Solanum > Solanum corneliomulleri. Next base: position 23,198,871 of record JAKWIY010003056.1, read on the forward strand.
CTGTCCCAGGCTTGGCTAACGTCACAGTTTTAGCATTACAATCCAAGATCGCAAAATTCGGAGAAAGCCAAGTCATACCCAGAATTACATCAAAGTCAACCATTTCTAAGATAACCAAATCTACATAAGTGTTGCTCCCCGCAAAATTCACCAAACAAGACTTATATACCTTTTCAACTATCACAGACTCACCCACCGGAGTAGACACACGAATAGGTATGTCAAGCAATTCACAAGGTAAATTAAGATCATTAGCAAATGAAGAAGATACATAAGAAAATGTGGATCCGGTATCGAACAATACAAAAGCCATGCAATCACAAACCAAGAGATTACCTGTGATAACAGCGTCAGAGTCTCTGCTTCAGATCTCCCAGGGAAAGCGTAACAATGGGCCCCATTACCTGTCTGTCCGTTGCCCCTACCATGTTGTGATGTAGTGGCTCCAGTTTGCCCATCACCCCTGCTGTTTTGGTGACCACCATTACCTCGACCACCACGTCCTCCAGAATAACGGCCTCTACTATGACCACCTCTACCTCTGACTATGGGAGGTCTGTAACTCTGTTTTGGGCAATACCTCTTAATGTGTCCAGTCTCCCCACATCCATAACATTCTCTGGATTCAAGCATAGGTCTCTCAGAGAGGTGTTGACCGGTCTGAGGTGGACCTCCAACTACAATCTGTAATGAAGACTGAATTGGTCGGACTGAGTAACCTCCTGAGCCTTGTCCTCTGGAGTAAGAACCATTAAACTCACCTCCCTTTCGAAACCTTTTGGATGTAGATGCCATGGTGAAGTCATCTAGCTTCACTCCATCCACCTCTATTACGAAGTCTACCACTTCTTGAAAGGATTTCGCTGTAGCCGCTACCTGTAAGGCTGAAATCCGCAATTCTGACCTCAACCCCTTCACAAAACGGCGAATCCGCTCTTGTGGACTGAAACAAAGTTGGGTGGCATACCTGGATAATGCACGAAACTTAGCCTCATATGCAGTAACTGACATCCTACCTTGCTCTAGGCTCAAAAACTCATCTCTTTTCCTATCCCTCAAAGTCCGGGGGATATACTTCTCCATAAACAAGCTAGAGAATGATGCCCAAGTCATAGGTGGTGCCTCTGTTGGTTGACACTCAACATGTGACCGCCACCACATTTTGGCGTTTCCTTGGAACTGATAACTCACGAACTCAACACCAAACCGTTCTACTATACCCATCTTGTGTAGTAGCTCATGACAGTCAACCAGAAAATCGTAGGCATCCTCAGATTCAGCACCCTTCAAGACTGGAGGTTTAAATTTCAAGAACTTACTGAAAAGTTCATGCTGATCGATTGTCATTATAGGCCCTGTAGTCAGACGAGGAAACGTGCCTATTTCCAATGAGGCATCTATGCGGGGAGCCATAGTGGCTGCATGTTGTACCTCCGGAACCTGAGGTGCTGGTGCAGAAAACACTGGGGGTGTCTGGCCCTGATCAGATAACCCGCTAAGATAAGCAAGAACCTGATTGCTCATCTCTGGGGTAGGTTGGGGTGGCAATTCCTCATTCTGCACTTGCTCATTCTCCCCTTCCTCACCCTCTCTTACCACTTCCTCAGTCGGTGGAGGAGTCACCGCCCTAGTACTAGTTGGGCTAGGTGCTTGTCCTCTTCCTCTAGAAGACGTCCTCCCACGACCTCTTCCACGACCTTTCGCCGCTACTCCTCTTCGAGCTACAGCCCCAGTGGCTGGCTCAGACGTTTCTTGTCTTGCCGGTGTTGGTGTTGGTGCAGTCGTTGCTCTAGTTCTAACCATCTGCAAAATAGAGTGAAGATGGTCAGATACCAATTTGTATTACCTAGATACCAATTGGATCCAAGTAATAGCACGAAAGAAAGAATGAAAGAATGGAATTTTTCCTAAAGTCTTAAAGCCTCTCAAAGACAAGTAAAGGCGTCCCCCTACCGTTCCTTAAGACTCTACTAGACTCGTTATTGTGTGATGAGACCAACGAACCTAATGCTGTGATACCAAGTTTTTCACGACCCAAAACCGAGTCGCGACTGGCACCCACATTTTACCCTCCTATGTGAGCGAACCAACCAATCTAACCCTTCACATTTCAATATAATATCGACAGAAAGTAATGTGGAAGACTTAACTCATTAAATAAAACCAATTCAATAACTATTAAAATTCAACATCTATTATTTCCCCAAAATCTGGAAGTCATCACCACAAGAACATCTATCCTCAAATTACTAAACTAAGAGTATCTAAAAGCTAAAACAAGTAAAAGCTAGTCCATGCCGGAAATTCAAGGCATCAAGACTTGAAGAAGAAGATCCAGTCCAAGCTAGAAGCATTAGCTCACCCTGAAGATCCGGTGACGAAGACTGCTAGAATTACAATGAGTTGAAGACGACGGCACGTTTGCTGCACTCCCAGATAACAAAGAAGAAAACATAAAAGTAGGGAGTCAGTACAAAGCACGGGTACTAACTATTATTCATCGGCCAACACAAAATAGAAGACAATATATATCAAGTAACATTAAAAAACACTATAATACTCACATGTAGCAACAACAAGTACTATAATCATCAATAAGTACTACCAAGTTCATCCATGAGGACTCAAGCCTCAATACCATACTCGTTTTGGGAATTAGGTTCATTAGATTGAGTATATTATTCATATTTCAAGATTCATTATCTTTCTTCCTCTTGTGTCGGTACGTGACACTCAGCTCCATATACTATCCTGGTGTCGAAACGTGACACTCCGATCCATATTCTATCCTGGTGCCGGAACGTGGAACCCGATCCTCTATTTCTATCCTGTTACCGGAACGTGGCACCCGATCCTCTATTTCTATCCTGGTAACGGAACGTGGCACCCTATCCTCTATTTCTATCCTAGTACAGGAACGTGGCACCCGATCCTCTATTTCTATCCTGGTACCGGAACGTGGCACCCGATCCTTATTCTATCCTGGTGTCGGAACATGACACTCCGATCCTCATATACTATCCTGGTACCGGAACGTGGCACTCGATCCCCTAATTCATCAAGCCTTCTTTTATACTAAGGCATCATCAATCTCATTATATAATTTATCAAGCCTTCTTTTATACTAAGGCATTATAATTCTCATTATATAATTTATCAAGCCTTCTTTTATACTAAGGCCTCATCATTCTCATTATATAATTTATCAAGCCTTCTTTTACACCAAGGCATCATCATTAACAAGTGAATTAGGGTTTCTTTCAAGATTTAGGATTCAATAGCTTCATCATGCTTATTTTATCACAATTTCATAATCACAATCATGCAAGCATACAATTAAGCATATAGAAGGGTTTACAATACTACTAACACATATCATTCACTATTAAGAGTTTACTACGAATATCGTAAAAACCATAACCTACCTCCACCAAGGATTCGTGATCAAGCAAGAAGATTCCCAAACTTTGTATTTTTCCTCTTCGATCGATTCCTCTCTCTCTATCTTTGTTCTTTCTCCTTTTCTTATTCAAAACCTCTTTCTTTTACCCTAATTAGTATATAATTAAGTATAAAATATGACAATAATACCCCACTAATGAACTCAAAGTTACCTCTTTTATCCCCCAAGAAATTGAGTTATTAATATAAACCCACGAAATATATAATTATAGTAGGAATAGTCCAAAACGTCCCTTAAAAACATAGCAAAAATCCGACCCCGCCTGGTATTTACGCAACCTGTGACGGCCCGTCGTGCCTGCAACGGTCCTTCATGAAGGTTCGTTAGAGACTCGATTTCATTAAGGAGTCTGTGACGGCCCGTCGTACCTACGACGGTCCGTCCTGCACTTCCATCACGACGTTCAGAGACTCGTTCCCTGTACCAAATTCTCAAGAGTTGAAGTGTTTTGAAACAGGGGATCACGACGGTTCGTCGTACCTGTGACGGTCAGTCCTGCAGGTCCGTCACAGAGTTCAGAGAGTCGATTTCAGTACTCAGATTTTAAAATTCCTAAGTGTTTTGGAACGAGACACCCCCGACGGTCCGTCGTGCCCATGACGGTCCGTCGTGGTGTCCGTCGTCTCAGCCAATTTTTCCAGAAATAAAATCTGCTGCTCAAAACGACTAAACAGGTCGTTACAGGTATTCTTGTCGATTTTTAACAACTTCATTTAAAAGTAAAAAATTAAATGTTGAGTCTACACTAATTCATCATGCGTGGTAATTACATTTCTGGGTCATTTGGTACAGTGTAATAGAAAAAATAATGCATGCATTAATTATATGCATTACTAATTCCTTGTTTGGTGCAATTTTCCACGCCATGTATAACTAATGTTATTGTGTATTGAGGAGTGTATTAATAATACATATACATCTATGGTTTTAGTAATACAAAGAATTTACTGCATGCATAATATGGTCAAAGATTCACTTATCCCTCAAAAGTACTTTTACTTATTTTTCACCATATAATCGTGAAGGATATTTTTGTAAAATAAATATTTTTATACATTACATAAATTTTAATACACTAAAACAAAATTGCATAAGAAATAATCTATGCATAACTAAAATAAGTATAACAAATAAATGCATGACTAATGTTTCCATCACTAATACAGTTTATTGGGTATTATTTTTACATACACTACCAAATGACCCCTTAGTGATTTAATGAAAATATATATTGGAATTACATGGGTTTTTTTAATTTAAACATTATTTGTTGAGTTTTTTATAGGTGATTTTTTTTTCTTGCTCTGATACCATATTGAACTCACTGAATATCTTATTTAAATGTTTAAATTATTAATGAAAGCACATTTTTATTTATTTATTTAAATCGTACTATTATGTACTATTGAAAGTAAATAAAATTCTTTACTAAAGTAAACTTGAAAATAAAGTTATTAAAGATACATTGGACTGCTCCTTTGTCATTATTTGTGAAACTAATAAAATGAAAAACATTCACCTATTAGGATATAGGTCAAAAAGACTTAAATGTAATAGATCATCATACATCTTTTAAAAATATAGAGGAAAATTGAAATATAATTATTTTCAGAGACGATTTTTTTAAAAAAAATTACTATTTATGACTTAGTAATTGGATTTGATGATTTCCATATATAGAACCACTTTAACAAATTAGATATCTAGATTTTTATTTTGCAGTAAGATTTACTACCACAAAAATATTTAGTGATGATTGAGTTAATGTTATTGCATTAAGAGTAGCTAAAGTATTTAACAATATTTAAGCTTGTTGAAATTCTCAGTTTTCATTCTTGTTTAAAATGTCAAAAAAAATTAATACTCCTTTAGGAATATTTAATACCCATATACTCCTTTGAAAAAGACTTCTCTTTACTCTGAACTGAACTCAACCTTAAGTCTTAAAATAAAATTTAAAACATTTTTGAATGACTTATGAAAGTTGAAATAAACTTCTTCCTCTTATATTTACTCTTTACTCAATTTGATCCTTAAGTCTAAAAAACAATGTTTAGAAAGCATTTGTAAAAGACTTCTTGAAAGGACTATGTGAACTTTCTAGACTTGGCTCTAAACTTTCCTTGAATTTGAAGTTATGGATTAAAGGTTGTAATTGTTGGGTATGTAGCAAGAATTTATGGGAAATAGAGGAAAATCGAAGAATTTGAAAAGTCGATAACTTGAAGAGTTGGGAACTTGAAAAGTCCTCTTATGCTTTAAAGAAAAGTCATTTGTCCCTCATCGGTGGTGGAAAGAAATAGGAGAGTTTAAATACAGAAAGACTCCTATTAGTTGTTAAAAGGGTTGGAAAGAGGGACCCCCCTCGCTCGTCGTCGCTCGCTCGTCTCGGGTTTGGCTACAGATACAGCTACGACTTCGGCTTCGGCAAATGATCGATCGAGAGATTATTTTTTGGACAAAGTTTATTTTTATTATTTAATTAATTAATTAAATGGACAAAAGTATTTTTAATTACTTAATTGATAAATGTAGATGGAATAAGGTTCTCTTTCATAAGTAGTTTTGTCCCATCAGCTAGAGCTTGAAGAATTCCTAAAGGGCCGGCATAGAAGTTGAAAATTAACCGAAATATTTCAACTTTTTAGTTGACTAACCTGACCCGACTTTGATCCGCACGCGACCCATTTTATTTGAATTTTCCCATTTTATTTAAATTTTCTGCCATGACAGTTCTGAAAGGTTTCAACTTTCAGGAACAATCAGTACAATCTGAAAGGTTGCAAACTTTCATTAATGAGAATATTTCCTTACGAATTTTCTGATCTTCTTCTTCTTCTTCGGCACACATTTTTCTTCGTGTACTTTCCAGTTGTTTATTGGTTCGTTGACAGTAGTGTTTTTGGTATCTACACTCTGCTATTTAATATCATTTTACACTGGGAGGTTATATTCCAAATCAATCCTCTGATAATAGAGGGGAATAATTTCCTTAAGGGGACACTATGAGTTCAGTGGACTTGATCTTTTTCTGATTTAAAAGGTTTTCAGATTCTGGTACGTTTTTACAGATTTTAGCTTTTGTGAATTAAATTTATGTTTATCTCTCTTACTGATTCAATAAATTTCAATTACTTCGTATTTCTGAACAATTTACTAGAATCACCAATTTCTTTTTATAACATAAATTTTCAACAATCTTAAGGAAATTATTTTTAAAATAAAATTGTGTTTTTGGTGGAGACAAAAATCTTCGTGATTTTATTCTCCTTTAAGTTTGCAATTATAATTTATTTCTTACTTGACTGTATCAATTTTTGTTTATCAGAAATGACAAACAATGGTGTTACAGTGGCTTTTGCTGCACCAATCTGAACTGTTGTACCACATGCAGAGAAACCAGTTAAATTCACAGCTGTGAATTTCGAAGGATGGCAGCGACAAGTATTTTTCTGGTTTACCACTCTTTGTCTGCAGAAATTTACAAGTGAAGATACTCCAATGACTGCTGATGAGATGCAAGATAGAATAAAATTCATGATTATTGAAGCATGGAAACAGACAGACTTCCTATGTAAAGGCTACATTTTAAGTGCCTTCGAGGATGACTTATATAATGTCTATATTGCAATAACAACTTCAAAAGAGTTGTGGGATGCACTTGAGAAGAAATATAAGACAGAAGATGCATGCTTGAAAAAGTTTGTGGTCCAATGTTTTTAGACTATAAAATGATAGATAGTAAAACTATTGGATCACAAGTGCAGAAACTTCAACTTATTCTCCATGATCTGATTGATGAAGATATGGTAGTAAATAAAGCTTTTCAAGTGGCTGCAATGATTGAGAAGTTGCCTCGTTCTTGGAACGATTTCAAGAATTATCTAAAGCACAAGCTTAAAGAAATGAAGCTTGAAGATCTTGTGATTCAGTTCAAGATTGAGGAAGATAACAAAAATGCCAAAAAAAGTAGCGTAAGAGTTCAACAATCAGTGGAGTTAATATTGTTGAAGAAGATCCTACCAAAGACAAAAAGAGAAAGAAGTCCAACGGGTAGAAGTTAGAACAGGCCAAGAAGAAATTCAAAGGCAACTGTTACAATTGTTGCCAGGCTGGTAATAGGTCTTTTGATTGTCGTGCTTCAAGAGAGGAGAAAGACAAAGGAAAAAACAAAAGTCAAGAAAACACCGTGGAGAAAGATGGAAGATGCAGAGAACATTGTGTGCAATGATCTTAGAGTGTAACTTAGTTGGAAATCCCAAGGAGTGGTTTCTCGACTCAGG
>JAKWIY010003056.1:23206716-23260120 GCA_027704805.1 Solanum corneliomulleri
AGGGAATATTGTAAAGTGGAAGGGTTTTCTAGATGGGGAAGCTGCCACGTAGGCAACAATAACATTTTCGTTTATATATATATATATATATGATATTAATATATAAAAAATTGTTTTTTCTTTAATTTTATTTATTCATTTTTTATAAATTTCATTTTATGTGTTCTGATACAATACTAAATTAGCGAATATCTCAACTAAAAGTTCAAAGTGTTTAAAAAACTTCCTTCTTATCTATTTAGTCGCACTCTTACGCACTACTTGATGAGAATTTGTCTTATGAGGAGGAGCCTGTTGCTATTTTAGATAGAGAGGTCTGCAAGTTAAGATCAAACGAGATTTCATCTATCAAGCTTCAGTGGAAGAATCGGCCAGTTGAAGAGTCCACTTAGGAGAATGAGGCTGATATGCAAGAAAGATATCCACATCTTTTTACAGATTCAGGTACTCTTTCTCGCCCTTGCTTTTCTTCCTGTGATCGTTCGAGGACGAACGATGGGTAAATTGGTATCTATTGTAACAACCTGTTTAGTCGGTTCGAGCAGTAGAATTATTTTTGATAAAAATAGACTAGGTCGACGTATCACGCGACGGACCGTCATGGTCACGACAGACCGTGATGGACTCCGTCGTCCCATACTTGTGTAATTTCTTCTGCTGCTCTCCTCAATTACCCTCGACGACAAGTAGGACGAACCGTCATCGGCACGACGGTCCGTCGAGGGTCTTCGTTCCAAAACACTTCAACTCTTAAATCTGGGTACTGGGATCGACTCTTTGAATTCACAACAGAACTGCAGCACGGACCGTCGTAGAAACGACGGACCGTCACAAGTTGCGTAACCTCACTACTGAATTTAACTCTCTGAACTTAATGACGAACCTGCACGACGGACCATCATAAATATGACGGACCGTCACAAGCTGCGTAACTCCACCCTGGGTCGGATTTCCGCTAAAATTTCAATGGGTGTTTTGGACTATTCATGATTATAATTATGAAATTAGTGGGGTAAGTTTAATAATTTATTTACATGGGGGTTAAAGAAGTTAATAGGGAAATAAATAGTGGGTTACTTTTTTCATAATGGATTATATGATAATTAGGGTAAAAATAAAAGAATCTGCAGAAGAAAAATAAAAAGAACATAAACGGAGAACGAGCGAGAGAGAGAGAGAGAGAGAACGAAGAAGAAAGCAAGCGACTTAGACTTCAGATTGAAAAGGTTCATAGGCATTGAGGAAAGTAAAGGCATTTGGTAGGTAGCTTGCTTGATCACGGTTCTTCGGTGGAGGTAGGTTATGGTTTATTTCTATGTGATAGATAAACTCTAAATAGCAATTGATATGTATTGAATGATATTGTAAAGTCTCCTATGTAATTGGTTGTGTGGTTGTGTGTTTCTGATTGTGTGGTTTGTGGTTGGCCTAAAGTTAGGAGAATGTTGAACTTCTAATCTTGAATCCTCCCTATTAATGATGAACCCTTGAATAAAGAAGGCTTGATGAAATAAAAATGATGAGATAATTGAATCGGAGTATCACGTACCGACACGGTATTATTAGATCGGAGTGTCACGTTTCGACACAGTATTATGGGATCGGAGTGTCACGTTCCGACACGATGTATGGGATCGGAGTGTCACGTTCCGACACAATAACATTAAAGGAAAGGAATCTGGAATTAACTTAATATACTCAAACTCAAGGAACCTATTTCCCAAATGAGTATGGTGTGGAGGCATGAGTCCTCATAGGTGTGCTTGATGTTGTGATTGATGGTGTACCTAATATGGTGTTGTTGTCAATGGTTCATGTGTTTTTTGCTTGTCACCTGTTAAATATTGTAGTTGGTTTTATACTATTGTTTAATATATACTGATTTCTATTTTGAGTTGGCCGATGATAACTACTCAGTACGTGTTCCTTGTACTGACCCCTACTTGTATTTTCTTCTTGTTGTTTTGTGGAGTGCAGCAAGTGCACAATCGACTTCGACTCGCCCTCAACTCTAGCCAGTCTCCAGCACATCAGATTTCAGGGTGAGCTATTATTCCTAGCTCGGACTGGATTCTCTCCTTCACGTCTTAATGTCTTTGAAGTTCGGACATGGACCATCTTTTTACTTATTTTAGCTTCTTAAATACTCTTAGATTTAGAAATTTGAGGATAGATTTTCTTGATGTGATGACTTCCAGATTTTAGGAATAATAAGTATTAAACTTTAGAAGTTTATTTAATTGATTACGTTAATAATTTTGGGATCTTCCGCAATATTTTTACTATTCATAATTGATATACTAGTAAATGTTGGGGTTTATATTTGTTGGTTCGCTCACCTAGGAAGATAAGTGTGGGTGCCACTCGCAGCTTGTTTTGGGTCGTGACAAACTTGGTATCAAAGCATTAGGTTCGTTGGTCTCATCACACAAGAACGAGTCTAGTAGAGTCTTGAGGAACGGTAGGGAGAAGCCTGTACTTTTCTCTGAGAGGCTATAGGACTTTAGGAAAACTCCATTCTTTCTTTCTTTCGTGCTATTACTTCGATCCAATTGGTATCTAGGTGATACACATTGGTATCTGACATCCTCACTTTATTTAGCAGATGGTTAGAACTAGAGAAACAACTGTGCCAACACCAACACCGCAAGACAGGGAATGTCTGTGCCAATCATTGGGGTTGTAGATAGAGGAGGAGCAATGGCAAGAGGCCGTGGTAGAGGTCGCAGGAGGACGCCCTCTAGAGGTAGAGGACAAACACCTGGTCTAGCTAGTAATAGGGCGTTGACTCCTCCACCGACTGATGAGGTAGTGAGAGAGGGTGAAGAAGGGGAAAACGAGCAGGTTCAAGATGAGGAATTACCACCCAGCCTACCCAAGAGATGATTAACCAGGTTCTTACTTATCTTAGCGGGTTATCTGATCAGGGCCAGACACCTCCAGTGTTTTCTACACCAGCACCTCAGGTTCCGGGAGTACAACATGCAGCTGTTCTGGCTCCCCGCATGGATGCCTCATAGGAAGTAGGCACATTTCCTCGATTGACTACAGGGTCTATAATAACGAGTGATCAGCATGAACTTTTCACTAAATTCTTAAAGTTGAAACCTCCAGTCTCCAAGGGTGCTGAATCTGAGGATGCCTATGATTTTCTGGTTGATTGTCATGAGCTACTACATAAGATGGACATAGTAGAACGATTCGGTGTTGAGTTTGTGACCTATCAGTTTCAGGGGAATGCCAAAATGTGGTGGCGGTCGTATGTTAAGTGTCAACCAGCACAGGCACCACCTATGACTTGGGCATCATTCTCTAGCTTATTTATGGAGAAGTATATACCCCGGACTTTGAGGGACAAGAGGAGAGATGTGTTCCTGAGCCTAGGGCAAGGCATTATGTCTGTTACTGCTTATGAGGCTAAATTTCGTGCACTATCCAGGTGTGCCACCCAGCTTTGCTTCAGTCCACAAGAGCGGATTCGCCGTTTTGTGAAAGGATTGAGGTCATATTTGCAGATCTCAGCCTTACAGGTTGCTGCTGCAACAAAATCCTTTCAAGAAGTGGTTGATTTTGTGATAGAGGTGGAGGGGGTGAAGCCAGACGACTTCACTGCGGAGTCAAAATCTAAGAAATTTCGTAAGGGAGGTGACTTTAGTGGTTCTTACTCCAGAGGGCAGAGTTCAGGAGGTTACCCAGCTCGACTTATTCAGTCTTCACTGCAGACTGTAGCTGGGGGTCCATCGCAGACCAGTCAACATTTTTCTGAGTTTGGAGGTTATCCTAGACTTCGTCATTCTCACAGAGACCTATGCTTGACTCCAGAAATTGATATGGATGTGGAGAGACTGGACATATTAGGAAATATTGACCAAAACAGAGTTACAGACCCCCAATAGTTAGCGGTAGAGGTGGTCATGGGAGAGGCCGCCATTCTAGAGGACGTGGTGGCCAAGGTAATGGTGGTCACCAAATCAGTCGGGGTGGCGGGCAAGCTGGAGCTACTGCAGCGCAACATGGTAGGGGCAACGGGCAGACAGGTGATAGGGCCTATTGTTATGCTTTCCCCGGGAGGTCTGAAGTAGAGACACCTGATGCTGTTATCACAGGTAATCTTTTGGTCTGTGATTGCGTGGCTTCTGTATTATTTGATCCTGGATCCACATTTTCATATGTATCTTCCTCATTTGCTACTGGTCTTGATTTATATTGTGATTTGCTTGACATGCCTATTCATGTCTCTACTCCTGTTGGTGAGTCTGTGATAGTTGAGAAGGTGTATAGGTCTTTTCTTCAAACTTTTGTGGGGATCAATACTCATGTAGATTATTTGATTATTCTAGAGATGGTTGATTTCGCTATAATTCTTGGTATGACTTGGCTTTCTCCAAATTTTGCAATCTTAGATTGTAATGCTAAAACTGTGACATTGGTCAAGCCTGGGACAGATCCGCTAGTGTGGGAGGGTAACTATAATTCCACTCCAGTTCATATCATCTCTTTTCTTCGTGCTAAGAGAAGGGTTAGTAAGGGTTGTTTAGATTTCTTGGCACATCTCAGGGATAATACTTCCCAAGTACCTTCGATTGAGTCTGTCTCGATAGTCCGTGAGTTTCTGGATGTTTTTTCTGCAGACCTTCCTGGTATGCCACCGGATAGGAATATTGATTTTTGTATTGACTTGGAGCCGGGTACTCGCCCCATTTTCATACCCCCTTATAGAATGGCTCCAGCTGAGTTAAGGGAGTTAATGGCCCAACTTCAGGAGTTGTTAGATAAAGGTTTTATTAGACCAAGTGCATCCCCTTGGGGTGCTCCTGTTTATTTGTGAAGAAGAAGGATGGAAGTTTTCGGATGTGCATAGACTACAGGCAACTGAATAAGGTAACTATTAAGAACAAGTATCCTATTCCTCGCATTGATGATTTGTTCGATCAGTTACAAGGTGCTTGTACCTTCTCAAAGATTGATTTGAGATCTGGTTATCATCAATTGAAAATACGGGCAGTAGATGTGTCAAAGACTGCTTTTCGAACCAAGTATGGGCATTATGACTTCTTAGTAATGTCTTTTGGGCTTACGAATGCCCCAGCTGCTTTCATGAGCCTGATGAACTGGATTTTTAAGCCATATCTGGATCTCTTTGTTATTGTATTTATTGATGATATACTGATATACTCAAAGAGCAGGAAAGAACATGAGGAGCATTTGAGAATTGTATTGGAATTGTTGAGGGGGAAAAGGCTTTATGCCAAATTCTCCAAGTGTGAGTTTTGGCTAGATTCAGTGTCTCTCTTGGGGCACGTGGTTTCTAAGGATGGAGTGATGGTGGATCCTTCTAAGATTGAAGCAGTGAAGAGTTGGGTAAGACCTACTAATGTTACAGAGGTAAGGAGCTTTGTTGGTTTAGCTAGCTACTACCGTCGATTTGTCAAGGGATTTTCTTCTGTTGCTTCCCAAGTGATAAATTTGACTAAGCAGAATGTTCCATTTGTATGGTCGGACGAATGTGAAGAAAGCTTCCAGAACCTCAAGACCTTGTTGACTAGTGCACCAATTCTTACCTTGCCAGTGGAAGGTAAGAATTTCATTGTTTATTGTGATGCATCTTATTTTGGTTTGGGTGCAATACTAATGCAGGAGAGGAATGTAATTGCTTATGCTTCGAGGCAATTAAAGGTGCATGAATGTAACTATCTGACCCATGATTTGGGGTTGGCTGCAGTTGTGTTTGCATTAAAGCAATGGAGACATTATCTATATGGGGTCAAGTGTGAAGTCTATACAGATCATCGTAGTTTACAGTATGTATTTACTTAGAAAGATCTGAATTTGAGACAGAGGAGGTGGATGGAACTATTGAAGGACTATGATATTACTATTTTGTGTCACCTAGGAAAAGCTAATATTGTGGCAGATGCTTTAAGTAGAAAAGCAGGGAGCATGGGAAGTTTAGCCCACTTACAGGTTTCTAGACGCCCATTGGCTAGAGAGGTTCAGACTCTGGCTAATGACTTTATGAGGCTGGAAGTACTAGAGAAAGGAGGACATTTGGCCTGTATGGAGGCAAGATCTTCTTTTCTTGTCAAGATTAAGGGAAAGCAGTTTACTGATGAGAAGCTGAGCCGAATTCGAGATATGGTATTGCGAGGGGAGGCTAAAGATTGATGAGGAAGGCGTTTTGAGAATTAAGGGAAGGGTATGTGTGCCTCGTGTTGATAATTTGATTCACACTATTCTTATAGAGGCTCATAGTTCAAGGTATTCTATACATCCTGATGCAACCAAGATGTATAGTGACCTAAAGCAACATTTTTGGTGGAGTAGAATGAAGCGTGACATTGTTGATTTTGTTGCCCAATGCCCGAATTGTCAGCAGCTAAAGTATGAACACCAGAAGCCCGGAGGAACACTTCAGAAAATGTCCATTCCTGAATGGAAATGGGAAAGAATTGCAATGGATTTTGTGGTAGGTCTTCCAAAGACATTAGGTGAGTTTGATTCTATTTGGGTAATCCTTGATAGATTAATTAAGTCTGCTCACTTCATTCCGGTCAAGGTGACTTACAATGCAGAGAAGTTAGCCAAACTCTATATCTCAGAGATTGTTCGATTGCATGGAGTTCCACTTTGCATCATATCAGATAGAGGTACGCAATTTACTTCTAAGTTTTGGAGAAAAGTGCATGCTGAATTAGGTACTAGGTTGGATCTTAGTACTAATTTCACCCTCAGAAAGATGGTCAGTCTGAGCGAACGATTCAGTTGTTGGAGGATATGCTTCATGCATCTGTAATAGAATTTGGTGGTCATTGGGATAACTTCTTACCCTTAGCAGAGTTTTCATACAATAATAGATATCACTCAAGTATTGATATGGCCCCATTTGAGGCACTGTATGGGAGGAGATGTAGGTCTCCCATTGGTTGGTTTGATGCATTTGAGGTGAGACCATGGGGTACCGATCTTTTATGGGAATTGTTAGATAAAGTAAAATTCATTCCGGAGAAGCTTCTAGCAGCTCAGAATAGGCAGAAAGAATATGTAGATCGAAAGGTTAGGGGCTTGGATTTTATGGAGGGTGAACAAGTCTTGCTGAAGGTTTCACCCGTGAAAGGGGTGATGCGGTTCGGTAAACGAGGTAAGCTTATTCCGAGGTATATTGGTCTATTTAAAGTTCAAAAGCGCGTGGGGGAGGTGTCTTATCAATTGGCATTGCCTCCAGGACTCTCAGGATTGCACCCGGTATTTCATGTGTCTATGCTGAAAAAATACCATGGGGATGGAAACTACATTATTCGTTGGGATTCAGTTCTTCTTGATGAGAATTTGTCTTATTAGGAGGAGCATGTTGCTATTTTAAAAACAGAGGTCCGCAAGTTGAGATCAAAGGAGATTGCATCTATCAAGCTTCAGTGGAAGAATCGGCCAGTTGAAGAGTCCACTTGGGACAATGAGGTTGATATGCAAGAAAGATATCCACATCTTTTTACAGATTCAGGTACTCTTTCTCGCCCTTGCTTTTCTTCCTGTTATCGTTCGAGGACGAACGATGGGTAAATTGGTATCTATTGTAACAACATGTTTAGTCGGTTCGAGCAGTAGAATTATTTTTTGATAAAAACAGACTGGGTCGACATATCACGCGATGGACCGTCATGGTCACAATGGACCGTGATGGACTCCGTCGTCCCATACTTGTGTAATTTCTTCTACTGCTCTCCTCATTACCCTCGACGACAGGTAGGACGAACCGTCATAGGCACGACGGTCCGTCGAGGGTCTTCGTTCCAAAACAATTCAACTCTGAAATCTGGGTACTGGGATCGACCCTCTGAACTTCACGACGGAACTGCAACACGGACCGTCGTAGATACGACGGACCGTCACAAGTTGCGTAACCTCACTACTGAATTTAACTCTCTGAAATTTGTGACGGACCTGCAGGACGGACCATCATAGATATGACGGACCGTCACAAGCTGCGTAACTCCACCCTGGGTCGGATTTCCGCTAAAATTTAAATGGGTGTTTTGGACTATTCATGATTATAATTATGAAATTAGTGGGGTAAGTTTAATAATTTATCCTTTTTATGGTGTCACCATCACTCTCTTCACTGTCAACTATAAATAAGTTCCTTCGCTTCTTCAACTTTCTTGAATAAACTCTTTGTTTGAATCTTAAAGTGTCTTCTTCATCAGAAAGTTCTTTAGAGTATTCTGTGTTTGATCCTTCCGCATTGAAGTCTGTTTGTTCAGTGGAATCTTCTAATTTCTCTTTACCCTGTACAGTAAAAACCATTCCAATAATTAAAGAGGGTTTATGTTGAATGGATGGTACAGAAGATGAATGATTCACTTTCAAGAGAGTTTGAATTTGACAAAAAAATCACATTGTATACCTTAACCCTTTTGTCTTTGTTTATGCGGTGCTGCAATTCTAATTCTTCATCAGGCACATGAACTTTTGTGACTGTATAGTTTTCCAGCCCTTCATTCAAATTGAAATTGCTCAATTTGAGTTTGAAGACCAATTCCATCCCGCAAAGACTTTGAATCTGGGGCGGTATATTAGTCTCCTCTTTTGGACAAACGATTAACCAACTTGTGAGCAGAAGTATCAAGAAGTTTTTCAGCAACTCCATTAAACAGGACCAAAGTAGTGTTCCCACAATTGTCCTTGACGTTAATGTGGATTTTAAACCTGTGTGAGTATAAAACGTTAGTGTTCCTTCAAATATAAGGTGTGAATAGAATGTTTATTAGTTGCTTACCTAATCAATGGTAAGTCACATTGTTTGTTGCACTTCAGGCATGTGTAGACACCATTGAAGATTCAACTTTCTTGTTGCAAAAGTTACATGAAATGTAATACCAATCAAAGAAATTCTTTATTGCAGTGATTTACGCGCGGAGTGTAACCACACATTCCTATAATATGAATAATGAAGATACATACATTAAAACATATATACATTGGTACACATATAAAAAAGAGGCAGTATGTTGATAAATGCAAGGTGATTTTCGTTTGAAGGGTTATTATGGTACTAACCTCTATGTCGGAACTCCATTCAGAATCTAATAATTCTGCAACAGTCATCCTGTTTTCAAACATAGCTTGTGCATTGGGAACGTTACTTGAGTTTCCACTCGCAATAGTTACAACATCAACTGACTTCTTTGAGAATTTATGAAGCAAGGCAGTGATGTTGTCCATTTTAAGATTGACATAAATTTTAGTTGCAGCGGTAGTGGCAAAAAGTAGTTCGCCTATTATGGAATAAACAAAAATCTAATTGTCATAATGGAATATACATGTCACTACTGTAATGTTGCAGCATGTTCAAAATCAGTACATACCTCTGAATTCTTTGACCGTGTAGCAGTGATAATGACAATGTAGGGTCCAAAGTCGTTGGGATATACATAGGGGTAAAATGATTCGCCATGGTCCTCCCACAAAGTTATCCTTGCTTTGATAGTCAGATCCTCTCTAAAAGATAATTGTAATTTATTACACAGTGAATCAATATGAGTTTTAATGCTGCAATTTGGGGATGAATGAATATGAACGTAAATGAGTTAAGAAATTTACGGATAGGTAAGAATGTCTATGTTCTGCTTCTGCCATTTCGAACCCACACTTTCTACATCACCAATTCCGCATAAGCATCCAACAACATCTTCAAGTTAGGAGGGGAATTATTCATTGTATACGGTCCACACAACGTCTAACATAAATGAAAGGAATAAATATACCTGACAGGAGAATGTTGTCGTTGATCCTTGAGCGAATAATTTATGGTTGAATAAACTGAAAACCATTCTTAGGGATATGGACAATATCATCCTGTAGTTTTTGGATGGCAGTTTTCCGCAAAAATGTTATTTTAAAGTTCGACTATACTGGTCTGTAGTCACCGGTTAATGCTGAAACTTTGGAGTTTCTAATAATGACTGCAAATCCTTCACTCAACTTATCACGAAACTTATTGACTTGGTTCTTCCATATTATTGTGTGCATTAAAGTTCCCTGAGAGAAGTCAATGTGGAAGACACTGCGTAATAAGGATATTAAAAATTGGAAGCGAAGAATGTGAATTATGCATACCTTTTCATCAATTAGTATCATGTCAAGGCTTATCATGTCTGGGCTGCGCTTGTAATTAATAAATTCCTACTGCCGGCAGACTCGAACTCTAATCAGCCAGTCATCGCGAGTAGCATCCAAATCAGAAAGAAGTGAATCGGCCATGTTTAGATTTCTTTGGCAGAAAGTAGAAGACTGTTTATATTTGTAGTCAGAAAGACAGAAAGAAGTGATAGAGAATGGGTGCTACGAAGGGTGTTAGCCATTTTATAGAGAGGTTGAAACCGTTGACGATGAGGCGTGCTGTTTCAGAGAAGGCAGAATGAATGGTTATTTCCGTCGGCAGGACACGTTGTGTGAAGAAGGAAAAACAGAAAGTAAAACGACAGATTGTTTGGGTTGAAGAGGCGTCTGGTTTGGGAGATAATATAATGAATGGTTTTTAGGGAATATTGTAAAGTGGAAGGGTTTTCTAGATGGGGAAGCTGCCACGTAGGCAACAATAACATTTTAGTTTATATATAATATATATATATATATATATATATATATATATATATATATATATATATATATATGATATTAATATAAAAAATTGTTTTTTTCTTTAATTTTTTTATTTATTCATTTTTTATAGCTGTCAATTTATGTGTTCTGATACCATACTAAATTGAGTGAATATCTCAACTAAAAGTTCAAAGTGTTTAAAAAACTTCCTTCTTATCTATTTAGTCGCACTCTTACGCACTACTTGATGAGAATTTGTCTTATGAGGAGGAGCCTGTTGCTATTTTAGATAGAGAGGTCTGCAAGTTGAGATCAAAGGAGATTGCATCTATCAAGGTTCAGTGGAAGAATCGGCCAGTTGAAGAGCCCACTTAGGAGAATGAGGCTGATATGCAAGAAAGACATCCACATCTTTTTACAGATTCAGGTACTCTTTCTCGCACTTCCTTTTCTTCCTGTGATCGTTCGAGGACGAATGATGGGTAAATTGGTATCTATTGTAACAACCTGTTTAGTTGGTTCGAGCAGTAGAATTATTTTTGATAAAAACAGACTGGGTCGACGTATCACGCGACGGACCGTCATGGTCACAACGCACCGTGATGGACTCCGTCCTCCCATACTTGTGTAATTTCTTCTACTGCTCTCCTCATTACCCTCGACGACAGGTAGGACGAACCGTCATAGGCACGATGGTCTGTCGAGGGTCTTCGTTCCAAAACACTTCAACTCTGAAAATCTGGGTACTGGGATCGACTCTTTGAACTTCACAACGGAACTGCAGCACGGACCGTCATAGATACGACGGACCGTCACAAGTTGCGTAACCTCACTACTGAATTTAACTCTCTGAACTTAGTGACGAACCTGCAGGACGGACCGTCATAGATATGACGGACCGTCACAAGCTGCGTACCTCCACCATGCGTCGGATTTCCGCTAAAATTTAAATGGGTGTTTTGGACTATTCATGATTATAATTATGAAATTAGTGGGGTAAGTTTAATAATTTATTTACTTGGGGGTTAAAGAAGTTAATAGGGAAATAAATAGTGGGTTACTTTTATCATAATGGATTATATGATAATTAGGCTAAAAGAAAAAGAATCTGCAAGAAAAATAAAAAGAACATAAAGGGAGAACGAGCGAGAGAGAGAGAACGAAGAAGAAAGCAAGCGACTTAGACTTCAGATTGAAAAGGTTCACAGGCATTGAGGAAAGTAAAGGCATTCTTGCTTGATCACGATTCTTCGGTGGAGGTAGGTTATGGTTTATTTCTATGTGATAGATAAACTCTAAATAGCAATTGATATGTCTTGAATGATATTGTAAAGTCTCATATGTACTTGGTTGTGTGGTTGTGTGTTTCTGATTGTGTGGTTTGTGGTTGGCCTAAAGTTAGGAGAATGTTGAATTTCTAATCTTGAATCCTCCCTATTAAAGATGACCCCTTGAATAAAGAAGGCTTGATGAAATAAAAATGATGAGATAATTGAATCGGAGTGTCACGTTCCGACACGGTATTATTGGATCGGAGTGTCACGTTCCGACACGGTATTATGGGATCGGAGTGTCACGTTCCGACACGATGTATGGGATCGGAGTGTCCCGTTCCTACACAATAACATTAAAGGAAACGAATTTGGAATTAACTTAATATACTCAAACTCAAGGAACATATTTCCCAAATGAGTATGGTGTGGAGGCATGGGTCCTCATAGGTGTGCTTGATGTTGTGATTGATGGTGTACCTAATATGGTGTTGTTGTCAATGGTTCATGTGTTTGTTGCTTGTCACCTGTTAAGTATTGTAGTTGGTTTTATACTATTGTTTAATATATACTGATTACTATTTTGAGTTGGCCGATGATACCTACTCAGTACGTGTTCCTTGTACTGACCCCTACTTGTATTTTCTTCTTGTTGTTTTGTGGAGTGCAGCAAGTGCACCATCGACTTCGACTCGCCCTCAACTCTAGCCAGTCTCCAGCACATCAGATTTCAGGGTGAGCTATTATTCCTAGTTCGGACTGGATTCTCTCCTTCACGTCTTGATGTCTTTGAAGTTCGGACATGGACCATCTTTTTACTTATTTTAGCTCCTTAAATACTCTTAGATTTAGAAATTTGAGGATAGATGTTCTTGATGTGATGACTTCCAGATTTTGGGAATAATAAGTATTAAACTTTAGAAGTTTATTTAATTGATTACGTTAATAAGTTTTGGATCTTCCGCATTATTTTTACTATTCATAATTGATATACTGGTAAATGTTGGGGTTTAGATTTGTTGGTTCGCTCACCTAGGAGGATAAGTGTAGGTGTCACTCGCGACTCGTTTTGGGTCATGACACTACTACAAGTAAGACTAATTATTTACAAAACTAAGCTTTAAAATGTTACGGTTAAAGATCCACCTGACTACACTTTCATCATTATTTATGAAAGTAATGGACAGAAAAATGTTCACGTATTAGGACATCGAAAAATAAACTCAAATATAATAGGTTATTATACATCTTTTAAAATATAGAATAAATTTTGAAATTTACTTATATTTTCAAAGTAGATTTTTGGAAAAAAAATATTTATGGCTTCGCAATTCAGTTTTTTGATTTCACTATATATAATCATTTTAACAACATCAGTATTTAATGGCAATAAAATTTTCTTTTTGCGGTAAGATTTAGTGCTGCAAATATATTTAGTGATACTTGAATTAATGTTATTGTATTCTGACTAGCTACTATCTTTAAGAATATTTACATAGATACAGTGTTTGTTACAAATACTCATATGGATCGTTTCTGCTAAAATATAGTTTAACGATAATTATATTATTATATTTAAATAATTTCATTAAAGTCATTTATTTACAGTTAACTAAGGCCTTTTGAAACCTTATTGTTTTATTTTTGTAAATCTGTGAATGGGTTCTATCAAAACCCAACAAAAAAGGTAACAAGTTAAATAAGATAACACGATAAATAAAATAACAACAATCAAGTGTATAGCATTGATTATTGATATTATTTTCTATTTATTTCTCAATTTCTTTTTCAACATTTATGATTTTACATATTATTTTCTTTACATAATATATTTTTGTCTCATTAATATCATTATTTGTATTATATTTCCAACAATCTACCTTAGAAATTTTGAGGAATTTAAATCTTTGTTATAAGTAAAGGAAACACTTCATTTGAAAGTATGACAGATGGTAGCAACATTTAAATCTTGATTCAATACGTTGGATGATGTGACATATCAATCCAAAGAAAATACTCATCGTTTAGTACAAATATGCCTTAATATTTAAATTCTTATGTTTTATAAACTAAAATTATTATTTTTTGAAAATAAAAGAAAAGTATATTTATGTTTTAAGTTTTAAAATACAATGTCTATGTGATTTGCTTTAGTATATTAAGGAAGGTTGTACAAAAAAAAAGTCAAACCTATTAAGTTTATTAGTAGTTAATATAAACAACATTAAATTCTTTTTCAAAAATTGATAATATTTTATTTTATATTAAAATAATTCAATTAAGTTGACAAGTAATGAAAAAGCTATTTACTATTTTTTTTTCTTATTAAACAAAAGTATGGTTTTTGACGTGAAACAAATACATTTTTTTCAAAATAAAAATAATTAAACAACAAAATCAAAAGAATATACATAAAATTTATACTTTGCTAAATACTTAACTTATAAGGTATTTCTGCAAAAAAAATTAAAAATTTAACAAATAGAAGACAAAGCTAGAAAACATTATGATATATCATTTCATAGTCTACATACACATTTATCCTCTTTTCCTTTATCGTAATATTGCAAACACAATTATTCAAGCAAGCCACAATTTTACTCATCAAGTAACTAGATAACTAGATTAAAATAAAACTCCACAACTCATTAAATAAAAAAACTTTAAAAATTAGAAATTCAACTTTAATTCTTCTTTCTCTTACTGATGTTAAAAATAAATACTAGAGATTAATTAACATAATTTTATACTAAATAATGATTGTTTCTTAGCTAATATTCATCCATTGTAATAACACAACCAAGTGTCACCAACAAATTTCTCATGGACTGAAGATTTCATCATGTCAGGGATAATAGTAAAAAAAGGGCCTTCTAGCACAAATCGAGTCATTGAAGGATGCAAAATAACTTGCACATTTCCACCACCATGTGGATTAACATGTGGTTAAAAGAAGCGAGATCGTTGTATTGGATGGCTATACAATGATTGACTATTCATTCGATAAAACTCCTAAAACACCCACAATTAGCAAAAATATATTCTTATTTAGTTCCATCATCACCCTTCTTCTCAAATTCACGACATCCATCAACGAATACTCACCAAAATTAGTAGCATGATTCTTTAGGCATATTGTTAGGTAGTGGAGCCTGATTAATATATATAACTGTTTACGCGGTTTATTCTCTGTAACAAAAAATACTCTGATTTATAAATGTAAATATACCTCACCGCCGTGGAAGTTTACTCACAGGGTGTTACCACGAAATATTGGGTTTTCTCTTTCTCTCTCTAGGTGTTACCACGAAATATTGGGTTTTCTCTTTTTCTCTCTAGATCTCTCATCTCTTTCTCTTGAAAGTTCTTGTGTTCTTCATTCATCTAGTGTGTGTGCGTGAATTCGATCCTAACAACTGGTATCAGAGCTAAGGAGATTCAACGCGATCATTGAAGATTGATAGTTCAAAGCTTGGAATCGAGAAGTTTTATGGATCCGATTTCTGTTTCTGAAAGATGCAGATCGAAGATTATCTGTACCAGAAAGATCTTCACGAACCGTTGACCAGGGTGAAGCCGGAATCCATGACGGAGGAGAAGTGGAAACTCAAGGATCGCCAGGCTCTAGGGTTGATTCGGTTGACTTTGTCAAGAAACGTGGTGTTAAACATCGTGAAGGAGAAGACTACGTCCAGTCTTTCTAAGGCACTGTCAAACATGTATGAAAAACCATCGGCTATGAACAAGGTATATTTGATGCGTAGATTGTTTAATTTACAGATGTTTGAGAATGGATCCATTTCTAATCGTATAAACGATTTCAATATGATTGTGAGTCAACTCAATTCTGTGGATATTAATTTCAAAGATGAAATTAAGGCGTTGATTTTGATGTCATCTCTGCCTGAGTCTTGGGATATTGTTGTTGCTACGATTAGCAGTCCCCGTGGATCTGAGAAACTAAAGTTTGATGAAATCCGTGATGTTGTTCTTAGCGGAAGTATTCAGAAACGAGAAGTGGGAGATTCATCAGGGCAGTGCTCTCACCGTTGATCAAAGGGGGAGAAGTAAGATGAAAGGCCAAAATCAACATGGTCGATCAAAATCAAAGAATCGAGGAAAATCCTTGAATAGATCAAACGTGACTTGTTGGAACTATGGAGAAAAAGGGCACTTTCAGAAGAACTGTACAAAGCCAAAGAAGAAATAGAATCAGAAAGTTGGAGATGACAATGATTCTGTAAATTCAACAGAGGACATTGGGGATGCTCTAATCCTTAGTGTGAACAGCCCGGTTGAATCATGGATTTTGGATTCTTCTGCATCTTTTCATTCGTCTCCAAGCAAGGAGTTGTTTCAAAACTTCAAATCTGGAAATTTTGGAAAAGTATATCTTGCTGACAATAAAGTCTTAGAGATTGAAGGAAAGGGGGATGTTTGCAAAAAGACCACCTCGGGAAACCAATGGACATTGGAGGATGTCAGATATATTCCTGGGATCAAGAAAAATCTGATCTCTGTTGGTCAGTTGGATAGCACGGGATATGCAGCAGAGTTTGGGAAAGGTTCGTGGAAGATCGTGAAAGGTTATATGGTAGTAGCTCGTGGAACCAAATCTGGAACCTTGTACACCACTGCAGGGTGTATAAACATGGTCGTTGTTGCTGAAGGTGCTTCCGATTCATGTCTGTGGCACAACAGACTTGGACACATGAGTACTAAAGGAATGAAGATGCTGGTTGCAAAAGGAGAATTAGAGGGTTTGAAGTCTTTTGATATGGATCTTTGCGAGAGCTGTGTTATGGGCTAACAGAAAAGAGTAAGCTTCACAAAGATTCCTAGAGAGCCAAAGAAAGTGTTGTTGGAAATGGTCCATACAGATGTTTGGGGACCATCTCCAGTATCATCACTTGGAGGATCCAGATTCTATGTTACCTTCATTGATGATTTCAGCAGGAAGGTATGGGTTTACTTCTTGAAGCATAAGTCAGATGTGTTTGCAACTTTCAAGAAGTGGAAAGCTGAAGTTGAGAATCAGACCGGTTTGAAAGTAAAATGCCTAAGGTCTGACAATGGAGGAGAGTATGACAAATTAGAGTTCAAGGCATTCTGTGCAGCTGAGGGAATCATATTCATGAGAACAGTTCCTGGTAAGGCAAGGCAGAATGGAATCGCTAAGAGGATGAACAGAACATTGAATGAGCATGCAAGGAGTATGAGGATACACTGTGGGCTTCCCAAAAACACTTTGGGCGGATGCTGTGAGCACAGCTGCATAATTGATCAACAGGGGACCATCAGTTCCTTTAGGGTTCAAGATTCCAGAAGAGGTGTGGATAGGAAAAGAACTCAAGTACTCACACTTGAGGACTTTTGGTTGCACTGCTTATGTTCATGTTAATCTAGAAAAGAGAGACAAGCTTGATGCCAAGGCTGTGAAGTGTTACTTCATAGGCTATGGTTCTGATTTGTTTGGTTACAGGTTTTGGGATGAAAAGAACAGAAAGATCCCGAGACATTGTGACGTGACATTTGATGAGTCTGTCCTTTATAAGGACAGAGAACATAAGGTTTTAGAGATTACAAAGCAAGTGGGAGTTGAGGTTGAGTTGGAGAAGAGTAACCTCAGAGATGTCGAAGCAGATACTCAACCAACTCCTACTGAAGAATTTGAAGTGGAGAAAGTTACACCTAAGCAGGTGTTAAAGAGATCATCCAGATCCATCAGGGCACCAGATAGGTATTCACCTTCATTACACTATCTATTGCTGACTGATGAGGAAGAACCAGAGTCTTTTTATGAGGCCCTACAGGTGGAGGATTCGATCAAGTGGGAGCAAGCCATAGATGATGAGATGAGGTCAATTGAGAAGAACGACACATGGGTGTTGACTCAGTTACCTGCAGGGAAGAGAGCTTTGCTGAACAAGTGGGTGTTTAGAATCAAGACTAAACCAGATGGCAAAAGAAGGTTCAAGGCTTGTTTAGTGGTTAAAGTATATTCACAAAGGAAAGGTATTGATTATGCTGAAATATTCTCTCCTGTTGTGAAGTTACCCTCTATTCTAATTCTTTTGAGTGTTGTGGCATCGGAGAATTGCATCTAGAGCAAATGGATGTAAAAACAACATTTTTACATGGAAATCTGGACAAAGAGATCTATATGCAGCAACTGGAAGGATTTGTGGTTCCAGGCAAGGAACACATGGTGTGCAATCTCACACTAGGAGCTTGTATGGACTAAAGAAAGCACCAAGGTAGTGGTACAACAAGTTTGACTCCTTCATGACCAAGTGTGGATTCTTCAAAGCTGAAAAGGATCCTTGTTGTTACTTCAAGAAATACACTGATTCATATGTCTTTCTACTCTTGTTTGTGGATGATATGTTGACTGCAGGATCTAGTATGAGGGAGATTAACAATCTGAAGACAAGGTTGTCTGCAGCGTTTGAGATGAAAGATATGGGAGATTAACAATCTGAAGACAAGGTTGTCTAGGAGTTGTACATTGAGAAGGTGCTGAGCAGATTCAGTGTTAATGATCTTAAACCCAGGACTACTCCATTGGCAAATCACTTTAAATTTTCAAAGGAGCAGTCACCCAAGACTGTTGAGGAGCGTGATCACATGGCACTTGTTCCATTTGCTTCAGCAGTTGGTAGTTTGATGTATGCTATGGTCTGCACTAGACCTGATATAGCACATGGAGTGGGAGTTGTTAGGAGGTTCATGGCGAACATTGGGAAAGAGCATTAGAAGCTGTGAAGTGGCTACTGAGATATCTGAGAGGTACATCCAGTACTTCACATTGTTTTGGCAAAGGCAATGTGACTCTACAGGGTTTTGTGGATGTTGATCTTGGTGGGGATGTTGACTCGAGCAAGAGTACATCCGGGTACATTTACACCATAGGTGGAACAACAGTGAGTTGGATGTCCAGGCTTCAGAAGTGTGTATATCTTTCATCTACTAAAGCTGAGTATGTGGCAATAGATGAAGCTGGGAAAGAGATGATATGGCTGGCAGATTATCTTGAGGAATTGGGCAAGAAGCAGAGCGAGAATATTCTTTACTCAGATAGCCAGAGTGTCATACAGTTGGTGAAATATCTAGTCTATCATTCGAAGACAAAGCACATCAGAAGGCGATACATTTCACTCGCAGGGCAGTGGAGGATGGTGATATGTTCTTGGAGAAGATAGAGGGTGCAAAGAACCCGACAGACATGTTGACGAAATGTGTTGATGTTGGAAAACTGAGGTTATGTAAAACCTCGGTTGGTCTTCTATAGTTGTTGCTACAGATGTTGCGGTGCGGTAAAGATGTTGATGATGAAGAGATTTTTTTTTTATTGAGAATGTTTTTTTTGATGACTGAGTCAGTCTCCAAGTGGGAGAATTGTTAGGTAGTGGAGGCTGATTAATATATATAACTGTTTACGCGGTTTATCCGAAGGCGGGGTTCGGGGCAGCTCCCCGACATAAATTTTAGGCTTTCCTATTTATTCTCTATTTATTCTCTGTAACCAAAAATACTCTAATTCATTAATATAAATATACCTCACCGCCGTGGAAGTTAACTCACGGGGTGTTACCACGAAATATTGGGTTTTCTCTTTCTCTCTCTAGATCTCTCATCTCTTTCTCTTGAAAGTTCTTGTGTTCTTCATTCATCTAGTGTGTGTGCGTGAATTTGATCCTAACACATATCACATAAATAATCATCATATCACCACTTAGGTTTGTGCTTGAACTGTTTTTCATTGCTTGATTATTTTTTTATAATAAAGACTTGAGAATAAAAAATTTATTTTGCTTTTTTTTATTTTGCAATTTAACTCTCTTAAATAATGTGTGTAACAAACTTCATTTGATTGTTTGACATTAATCGAATCATGATATTATCTATATTAGAAGTAAACTTATTTTAGTAATTTTGCATTAATAATATCTATACAAAACGTTTGAAAATATATGTACAAATAAGAATGATTTAATTAAGTTTATGCATATATTATTACTTTATTCTTATTTAGAAGGGGCACTTTTAAAGGACTAACACGACATATACAAGTTGTACCAAAAGTACTACAAAATGTACATTGTATTTAGTTTGTTATCTATTCTGATCAATAATTGTACCAACAACACTGTCAATTCTACTATAAACTTTGTAAAATTGATTGGCTATTCAATATCTTTTAATTTTTTAATAGCACTCATACTATGGTTCACTCTCATCTAACCACGTGTACTTATTAGGCAGATTTTATTTTCTAGATTTTCCAACCACTGATTTCTTCTATGTTTCTCTAAAATTAAACATTTTTTCTTTTAATATTTTCAAATTTTTCCATCTGCTAGTGAAGTTTTTTCGTTCGAATTTATTTATTATTGAAAAGTTTTCTTGTGTGTAATCACAATTTATTTTTTCGGGTTGTTTTATATCAAAGTTTCAATATGCATGCACTAATTATTTTTTATATTCAAGTGCAATTTTATGGATGGTTTTGAATCCAAGCTTAAACATAATGACCTATTTAGGGCTTTTCTCCCCTTTTTCTCTTTCTATGAAAAACTAAGTTAATTCAATTTAAAATTAATGCAACAAAGGTGTTTAATAGTATGCTTGACCCAACAAAAAGTTTTTTCATTTCTCTTCTTTGCAAATTTTTACAAGGTACGCCTCTTTATTTTTGAAGATTCTTGGTCAATATTAACTTTTTTTAGATTATGTTGGTGAGTCTATGCTTCTACAGTGAACTATTCACGAATTATACAGTCTCCTACATTTTCTGATGAATTTGTTACTTTTTTTTACCCTACCCAAACACTGAGTGATCTTCAACTTTCAAGAAAGATTGAAGACAATATTATCGAAGGAGAAATTTATGAAATAATTATTCTGAACATACATTTCAGGTCATGGGTAATATTTGTTAATTCTTTCAATTACATCTACTTCAAATGATGATAGTCCACCTATGTTATTGCCTCCTTCCATTTGACAACATAGAAAATTCTACATTTATTATTAGATTGGAGAATAAAATTAAATATTGTTTATTTTTTGAATTATTATTTACTAGTTTGATTAATCAATTCACTTTTCTAAAGTATAAGGATAGTCAGACATTAGGACTATCAACATGCTCGATATCCTGCTGGTAAGCAGTAATCTCATTAAAAGTTTCAATTTGAACATTAAAAAGCTTTACACTGATTATATTTTCCTTTTATCATTGCCAATAGAGTGCAATATAATTATGTTGTTCGAGTTTAAACTTCCAGGACAATTTACTTTAGCAATTCCTCACTTATACAGTTGATGTTTACATGATTTTTGTAGTGCAAGGTCTGTTTTAATTTATTGGTTCTAACAAGTGGTTGACTCTTTGAATGACTATCCCAATCTTTTTTTTGTTCGGCTTACTGTTGATATATATCCATTTCAATATTGATATTTTACTACATTAATTTTGCTTTATTTGGAGTTACAAGAATGTGAATGTTTTAGCCATTAGTGGGTAGTCATTTGTGACTAATTACTCACTTTGGATAATCATTGTGCACATATATTATTGTCATTATTTGGTGGTTACAAAACAGCTGTTACAGGGTACTTCCCGGACATAAAAAACATTCCAGAGAACGTTGGTTAAACAATTTAGGCCAGCATCTTCAATTGGGATGTTATCCTTACTTTATTTCATTATTTATTCATCCATTACTTTTTGTAACATATTTAACCCCTAAGTCCATTATATTTATCATTTACTACCCCATTATCTTCTAGTTCTTTGCTAGGTAGACTTCTTGTAGTATAAAAAGTTATGGTCTTTATTTGGTTTTAGGACATACAACACACAAGAAAATATAGACTGTATAAAGTTTGTTTAAAAAGAGTTATTATTAGTTGAAGGGAGGTGTTCTTATTTGTGGAACTTTGGACTCAACTCTTGTCCAGAGTAGTTGACTTATACATTATGAAGGCTGTTGTATCCTTGAGGGGACAAGTCAAAGAGATCTATTGCTGGATCGGTAAAAACATTTGTAGCAGTGGTCTTGAATCTCCTTGAAGAGAGCGACATATCCGCGCCTTAGCCTGTAGAGATTTATTTTCTTTATTTTCACTTTCAGTTGTAATCTTGTAAGTTTTCAGTAACAATTTTAAGGAGATTCAATATGGCTAAAATTTAAAAAACCGCTGATGTCAAGACGGGAGACCTTTAACAAGCCATTTCGGTTCAATGATAATCATTTTAAGAGATGGCAGAGTAAAGTACTTTTTTACTTAAGTCTTATCAATATTTCTTATGTGTTGAAAAAAGAATCCTAATAAAGAAGACATAACCTCTATGAGTGATGATGAAACTATCTCTCATCTAGAGAAACCTGGAAAAGTAAAATGGAGATTCCTATAAATGTCAGTATTATATTCTTAATTATCTATCTGATAATTTTTATGATTACTATGATAGAACTTACTCTAGTCCAAAAAACTTTTTGAAGCATTGCAGAGTAAGATGATATCGAAGAGGCTGGAGCGAAAAAATATGCGGCTAGTAGATTTTTTTGTTTCCAAATGGTGGACAACAAGTCAATGATAGATCAAGCTCAAGATTTTATCATGATTGTTGGAGAGCTTAGGTACGAAGAGGTTAAAATTGGAGATAACCTTATTGATTGTGGCATAGTCGATAAACTTCCACTTCTTCGAAGGTATTTCAAAAAACTATGCTCCACAAACAAAAGGAAACTTCTCTTGAAACCTTGATAATGAAAATCCGCATGGAAGAAGAAGCAAGGGGCCAAGATGCCCTATTATAAACAGAAGAGAACAACATCACAATGAAGGTAAATTTTAATTACTTCGAATAATGCTACTCCTGAAACTCACAAAAATACCTCTTTGAATCATAAGAAGAAAAAATTTAAGAAAAATAATGGAAGACCTCCCAAGAAAAATAATGGTGAAAATAACCAAGCACAAAATCAATAAGTTCAAGAAAAGGGATCATGTTTTGTTTGTGTCAAGAGTGAACATATTACTCAATTTTGCAGATTTCGGAAACGTGATCCTAAACCTCAGGCAAACGTTACCGAAGAACCTTTTGTGGCGGTGATTTGCGAAATAAAAATGGTTGAGAATGTTGATGGATGGTGGGTTGTTCTGGTGCAAAGCATCATGTCTGTAATGACAAATACTGGTTTAAAAAATATACATAGTTTGAGGAGCGCAAAACCATCATGCTTGGTGATGCTCAAACTACTCAAGTGCTTAGAAAGGGAGATGTCGAATTGTATTTTACTTCTCGAAGGGTATTAAGTGTAAAAGATGTACTTTATACTCCTTTTATGAGAAAAAAATTGATGTCTTGTTTTCTTCCTAATAAAGCAGACTTTAAATAGATTATTGAATCTGATCAATATGTAATACTTAAGAAGAGTATTTTTGTGTGTAAGGGGTATGCAAGTGATGGGATGTTTAAATTGATTGTTGAGATAAATAAAACTTCTACTTCTACTTATATGTTTTCTTCTACTAATTTTTGGCATGCTCGTTTGTGTCATATTAATGATTGATATGTTTGAATCATGAGTAGTTTAAGATTGATCCCAATGGTTAAAAATAATTTTGAAAAGTGTGAGGCTTGTAGTAAAGCCAAGATCACTAAAAGGCCTCATTTTCAAGTTGAAAGAAAAACTGATTTGTTAGAATTAGTTCATATTGATATTTATGAACTTGGTAGATTTCTAACTCGTGGAGGTAACAGATATTTTATCACTTTCATTGATGATTTTTCTAAGTTTACATATATTTATTTCATGAAAAATAAAAGTTATTCTTTTGAAAATTTTAAAACTTATCTCCATGAAGTTGAAAATCAGTTTGGAGGAAAAATAAAAAGAATTAAAAGTGATAGAGGCCGTGAATATGAATCAAATGAGTTTAATTCTTTTGTTTGATCATTGGGAATAATTCATGAAACTACTCCTCTTTACTCTCCTTCATCTAATGGAGTAGCAGAAATGAAAAATGGAACTTTGGTTGAATTGGCTAATTTCATGCTTATTAAGTCACATACACCTTTAAATTTTTGGGATGAAGCTATCTTAACTGCTTGTTATGTGTTGAATCGTGTGCCTCATATAAAAGAATAAATTAACACATTTTTAATTGTTAAAAGATTACAAGACAAGTTTGGAATATCTAAGAGTTTGGGGTTGTCTAGCCTTTGTGAGGCTAATGGATCCCAAGATTACATAGTTGGATAAGAAAGTTACTACTTGTGCTTTTCTTGGTTATACTTCACATAGAACAACCTATAGATTTTTTAATCTTGAAAATAATATTGTTATAGAATCAGGTTATTCTATTTTTCATGAAAATAAATTTTCTTTTGATACTAAATATAGTGGGGGTCAAAGAATTGAACAAAATATTTTGTCAGTACCTAGTTCTTCTACTTCTACTTCAAAAAATAAAGAAGTTAACGATTTTGAGTTAAGAAGAAGTAAAAGAGCTAGAGTAGAAAAAGATGTTGGTCTAGATTTTTATGTGTTTAATGTTGAAAATGACCCTCTAACTTTGAAGAAACATTATCTTCACATGATTCTATTTTTTGGAAAGTTGCTATAAATGATGAAATGGAATCACTAATTTCTAATAAAACTTGGAAATTAGTTGATTTACCACCGGGTTGTAAAACTATTGGTTGTAAGTGGTTCTTATGAAAAAAGTTGATACCAGATAGATCTATTGATAAATACAAGGTTAGGCTAGTTGCAAAAGGTTTTAAACAACTTGAAGGCCTAGAATTTTTTTTTTCTTTTTCTCCGGGAACAAGAATTACATTGTAACGACCTGTTTAGTCGTTTTGAGCAACAATTTTAATTCTGGAACAAACTGGCTGGGACAATGGATGGAACGACGGACCGTCGCGGTCACGACGGCCCGTCGAGGAGGTGTCGTCCCATGACACTTAGAATTTTGAGATTGGGTACTGAAAATCGACTCTCTGTAAATTGTGACGGACCTGCAGGACGTGCCGTCACATCCACGACGAACCGTCGTGAGTTTCCGTTGCAAAACACTTCAACTTTTGAGAATTTGGTACAAGAAACGAGTTTCTGACCGTCATGACGGAGGAACAGGACGAACCGTCACGGCTGTGACGGGCCGTCACAGGCCACTTGAGCTCGAGGGAGCTGCGACGACCACCGTGACGGACCGTCGCAGGCACGACGGCCCGTCACAGGTTGCGCAGTCCCAGGCAAAATAGGATTCCTCTACACGTTTTAGGGGTCGTTTTGGACTATTCTTTCCTTAATTATAAGATTGAGGGTTATATTAATAGGTCTAATTACTTGGGGGTTAAAAGGGGTAACCTTAAGTTAATTAGTGGGTTTTATTGTCCTCCTTTACACTTAATTATACTTTTAATTAGGGTAAAAAGAAGGAGGGTTTAAAAAACAAAACAAAAGAAAAGAACAGAAAGAGAGGAGAAACGAACGAGTAGAGAGAGAGAAACGAAGAGGATAGCAAGGATTTTGAGAAGATAGCTTGTTGATTCAATTCTTTGGTGGAGGTAGGTTATGGTTTTTACGATATTCGTAGTGAACTCTTAATAGTGAATAATATGTGTTGATGATATTGTAAACCTGTCTATATGCTTATTGTATGCTTGTATGAATACGATTATGTCATTTTGATAAAACAAGCATGATGAAAACCATGGAATCCCAAATCTTGAAAGAAACTTTAATCTATGATATTAATGATGATGCCTTGGTATAAAAGAAGGCTTGACGAGTTAAAGTAATGGGATTGATGATGCCTTAGTATAGAGAAGGCTGGATGAATGGATAGAATGAATGTATGGATCGGAGTGTCACGTTCCGACACATAGTATTAGTGGATCGGAGTGTCACGTTCCGACACATAGTATTAGTGGGACGGGTGTCACGAACCGACACGTAGATGTAGGGGATCGGAGTGTCACGTACCGACACATATAGGGGATCGGAGTGTCACGTTCCGACATATATAGGGGATCGGAGTGTCACGTTCCGACACATATAGGGGAGGAGTGTCACGTTCCGACACATATAGGGGATCGGAGTGTCACGTACCGACACAAGAGGAAGAAAGATAATGAATCTCGAAAGATGGTAATATACTCAACATAATGAACTTAATTCCCAAATGAGTGTGGTATTGAGGCTTGAGCCCTCATGAATGAACTTGATGGTATTTATTGACGATTATGATACTTGTGTTGCTACATGTTGAGTTTATAGTTGATTTAATATTACTTGATATATATTATCTTCTATTTTGAGTTGGCCGATGATATCTACTCAGTACGTGTGGTTGTGCTGACCCCCTACTTTTATGTTTTCCTTTGTTATTTGTGTTATGCAGCAAACGTTCCGTCAACTTCAACACAACAGTAATTCGGGCCAGATTTCGTCATACCGGATCTCAGGGTGAGCTAACGCTTCTAGCTTGGACTGGATCTTCTTCTATAAGTCTTGATGCCTTGACTTCCGGCATGGATTAGTTTCTTATGTATTTTTAGCTTCTTAGACATTCTTAGATAGTTTAGTTTAGTAATTTGATCATAGATGTTCTTGTGATGATGACTTCCAGATTTTGGGAATATTAATAATAGTTGAGTTGTTTTGCTTATGAGTTTAAGTCTTCCGCATTATTCTCTGTTGATATTATATTGAAATGTTAAGGTTTAGATGGGTTGGTTCGCTCACATAGGAGGGTAAATGTGGGTGCCAGTCGCGTCCTCGAATTGGGTCGTGACAAACTTGGTATCAGAGCATTAGGTTCGTTGGTCTCATCACACAAGAACAGGTCTAGTAGAGTCTTAAGGAACGGTAGGGGGACGCCTTTACTTTTCTTTGAGAGGCTATAAGACTTTAGGAAAATTCCATTCTTTCATTCTTCTTTCGTGCTACTACTTGAGTCCAATTGGTATCTAGGTGATACAAATTGGTATCTGACCATCTTCACTCTATTTCGCAGATGGTTAGAACTAGAGCAACGACCGCACCAGTAGCGCCAATGGAAAGACAGGAAACTACTGAGCCAGCCACTGGGGCTGTGGCTCGAGGGAGAACAGCGGCAAGAGGCCGTGGAAGAGGTCGTAGGAGGACGTCCTCTAGAGGGAGAGGACGAGCCCCTAGCCCATCTGATACTAGGGCAGTGACTCCTCCACCGACCGAGGATGTGGTAAGAGAGGGTGAGGGAGGGGAGAATGAACAAGGGCAGAATGAGGAAATGCCACCCCAACCTACCCCAGAGATGATCAACCAAGTACTGGCTTATCTTAGCGGGTTGTCTGATCAGGGTCAGGCACCTCCAGTGGTTTCTGCACCAACACCTCCGGTTTCAGCAGATACGACATGCGGCTACTATGGCTCCCCGCATGGATGCAACATTGGGAATAGGCACATTTCCACGTCTGACTACTGGGCCTATTATGACAAACGATCAACATGAACTTTTCAGTAAGTTCTTGAAATTGAAACCTCCAACCTTCAAGGGTGCAGATCTGAGGATGCTTGATTTTCTGGTTGATTGTCATGAGCTACTACACAAGATGGGGATAGTAGAGAGGTTTGGTGTCGAGTTCGTGAGCTATCAGTTCCAAGGGACGCCAAAATGTGGTGGCGTTCACATGTTGAGTGTCAACCAACAGAGGCACCACCTATGACTTGGGAATCATTCTCTACCCTGTTTATGAGAAGTATATCCCAAGGACTTTGAGAGATAGAAAGAGGGATGAGTTCTTGAGTCTGGAGCAAGGTAGAATGACGGTTAATGCATACGAGGCTAAATTTCGCGCACTATCCAGATACGCCCCCAACTCTGTTTCAGTCCACAAGAACGGATCCGCCGTTTTGTAAAGGGGTTGAGGTTAGAATTGCGGATTTCAGCCTTACAGATAGCGGCAACAGCAACATCCTTCCAAGAGGTGGTAGACTTTGTGATAGAGGTGGAAGGAGTGAAGCCAGATGACTTCACCACGACATCGACATCAAAGAGATTTCGAAGGGGAGGTGAGTTTAATAGTTCCTACTCTAGAGGACAGACTCCGGAGGTCACTCAGTTCGACCAATACAGTCTTCACTACAGACTGTAGTTGGGGGTCCACCTCAGAACGGTCAACACTACCCCGAGACCTATGTCCGATTCCAGAGAATGCTATGGATGTGGGGAGATTGGACATATTAGGAGGAATTGTCCAAAACAGAGTTACAGAGCCCCACTAGCTAGAGGTAGGGGTGGTCATGGTAGAGGCCGTTTTTCTGGAGGACGTGGTGGTCGAGGTAATGGTGGTCACGAAAACGGCAGAGGTGAAGGGCAAACTGGAGCCACTACTACGCAACATGGTAGGGGCAACGGACAGACAAATAATGGGGCCCATTGTTACGCTTTCCCTGGGAGGTCTGAAGCGGAGGCGTCTGATGCTGTTATCACAGTAATCTTTTGGTTTGTGATTGCATGGCATCTGTATTATTTGACCCTGGCTCCACGTTTTCATATGTATCTTCCTCATTTGCTAATGGTCTTAATTTACATTGTGAACTACTGACATGCCTATTCGTGTTTCTACTCCGGTGGGTGAGTCCGTGATAGTCGAAAAAGTGTATAGGTCTTGTTTCGTGAATTTTGTGGGGAGCAACACTTATGTAGATTTGGTTATTTTAGAAATGGGTGACTTTGATATAATTCTGGGTATGACTTGGCTTTCTCGAATTTTGCGATTTTGGATTGTAATGCTAAAACAGTGACGTTAGCCAAGCCTGGGGCAGATCCGTTATTGTGGGAGGGTGACTACACTCCCAATCCGGTGCGTATCATCTCCTTTATTCGTGCTCAGGAGATGGTTAGTAAGGGTTGTCTAGCTTTCTTGGCACATCTCAAGGATGACACTACCCAAGTACCTTCGATCGAGTCGGTTTCAGTGGTCTGCGAGTTTTTGGATGTGTTCCCTACAGATCTTCCCGGTATGCCACCAGATAGGGATATAGACTTCTGCATTGATTTGGAACCGGGTACTCGCCCCATTTCTATACCCCCTTATAGAATGGCTCCCGCAGAGTTAAGAGAATTAAAGGCTCAACTTCAAGAATTGTTGAGTAAAGGCTTCATTAGACCAAGTGCATCTCCTTGGGGTGCTCCGGTGTTATTTGTGAAGAAGAAGGATGGGAGTTTCCGAATGTGCATAGATTACCGACAGTTGAACAAAGTAACTGTTAAGAACAAGTACCCCATTCCTCGCATTGATGACTTGTTCGATCAGTTACAAGGTGCTTGTGTCTTCTCAAAGATTGACTTGAGGTCCGGTTATCACCAATTGAAAATACGAGCAACGGATGTTCCAAAGACTGCTTTTCGAACTAGGTATGGGCATTATGAATTTGTGGTAATGTCATTTGGTCTTACGAATGCCCCTGCTGCCTTCATGAGCTTGATGAACGGGATTTTCAAGCCATACTTGGACCTCTTTGTGATTGTGTTTATTGATGATATACTGATATACTCCAAAAGTAAGAAAGAACATGAGGAGCATTTGAAAATGGTGATGGAGTTGTTGAGAAAGAAAAAGCATTATGCGAAATTCTCCAAGTGTGAGTTTTGGCTAGATTCAGTGTCCTTCTTGGGGCACGTGGTTTCTAAGGATGGAGTGATGTTAGATCCTTCTAAGATTGAAACAGTGAAAAATTGGGTAAGACCCACTAATGTGTCAGAAATACGGAGTTTTTGTTGGGTTAGCTAGCTACTACTACCGCCGATTCGTCAAGGGATTCTCTTCTATTGCTTCCCAATTGACGAACTTGACTAAGCAAAACGTCCCATTTGTATGGTCGGACGAGTGTGAGGAAGCTTTCAGAAACTCAAGACTTTGTTGACTACCGCGCCTATCCTTACCTTGCCGGTAGAGGGTAAGAACTTCATTGTCTATTGTGATGCATCCTATTCGGGTTTGGGTGCAGTGCTAATGCAAGAGAAGAACGTGATCGCTTATGCTTCAAGACAATTAAAAGTGCATGAACGTAACTATCCAACTCATGATTGGAATTGGCCGCGGTAGTATTTGCACTAAAGCAATGGAGACACTATTGTATGGGGTTAAGTGTGAAGTCTACACGGACCATCGTAGCCTACAGTATGTATTCACTCAGAAAGACTTGAACTTGAGACAGAGGAGATGGATGGAACTACGGAAGGACTACGACATCACTATCTTGTATCATCCGGGAAAAGCAAATGTTGTGGCAGATGCTTTGAGTAGGAAGGCCGGAAGCATGGGAAGTCTTGCTCATTTGCAAGCTCTAGACGCCCATTGGCTAGAGAAGTGCAGATTTTGGCTAATGACCTTATGAGGTTAGAAATAAACGAGAAGGGAGGATTGTTAGCTTGTGTAGAGGCAAATCCTTTTTCTTGATCAGATTAAGGGGAACAGTTTGATGATGAAAACTAAGGCGAATTCGAGATAAAGTGTTGCAAGGAGAGGCCAAGGAACAATAATCGATGGGGAAGGTATTTTGAGGATTAAGGGAAGAGTATGTGTACCCCGCATCGATGATTTGATCACCACTATTCTTACAGAAGCTCATAGTTCCGGATATTCTATACATCCTGGTGCAACCAAGATGTACCGCGACCTAAAGCAACACTTCTGGTGGAGTAGAATGAAGCGAGATATTGTTGAGTTTGTGGCCAAATGTCCAAATTGTCAACAAGTAAAGTATGAACACAAAGGCCCGGAGGAACACTTCATAGAATGCCCATTCCTGAATGGAAGTGGAGAGAATCGCGATGGACTTCGTGGTTGGTCTTCCAAAGACTTGGATAAGTATGACTCTATTTGGGTGATCGTATATGTTAACTAAGTCTGCTCACTTCATTCCGGTCAAGGTGACCTACAATGTAGAGAATTTGGCCAAAATCTACATCTCAGAGATCGTTCGGTTGCATGGAGTTCCACTCTCCATCATATATCGGATAGAGGTACGCAGTTTACCTCTAAGTTTTGGAGGACACTACATGCTGAATTAGGTACTAGGTTGGACCTTAGCACTGCATTTCACCCTCAGACCGATGGTCAGTCTGAGCGAACGATTCAAGTGTTGGAGGATATGCTTCGTGCATGTGTGATAGAGTTTGGTGGCCATTGGGATAGCTTCTTACCGTTGGCAGAGTTTTCATACAATAATAGCTATCACCCAGTATCGACATGGCTCCATTTGAAGCAT
The DNA here is from genome assembly GCA_027704805.1 of Solanum corneliomulleri. Taxonomy (NCBI): domain Eukaryota; kingdom Viridiplantae; phylum Streptophyta; class Magnoliopsida; order Solanales; family Solanaceae; genus Solanum; species Solanum corneliomulleri. The sequence continues at coordinate 23,237,870 of JAKWIY010003056.1, forward strand.
TGTATGGGAGGAGGTGTAGATCTCCCATTGGGTGGTTTGATGCATTTGAAGTTGACCTTGGGGGACTGATCTGTTAAGAGATTCTATGGAAAGGTGAAAGCTATATTCAAGAAAAGCTTTTGCGGCGCAAAGTAGACAAAAGGAGTATGCAGACCGAAAAGTTAGAGACTTGGAGTTCATGGAAGTGAACAAGTCTTGTTGAAGGTTTCACCCATGAAAGGGGTGATGCGGTTTGGAAAAAAAGGTAAGCTAAGTCAAAGGTATATTGGACCATTCGAGGTACTAAAGCGAATAGGGGAGGTGGCTTATGAATTAGCCTTGCCCCCAGGGCTGTCCGGAGTGCATCCGGTGTTTCATGTGTCCATGTTGAAGAGATACCACGGAGATGGAAACTACATTATCCGTTGGGATTCAGTTTGTTTGGATGAAAACTTGACTTATGAAGAGGAACCGGTTGCTATATTAGATAGAGAAGTTCGCAAGTTGAGGTCGAGAGAGATTGCATCCATCCAAGTTCAATGGAAGAATCGATCCGGTTGAAGAAGCTACTTGGGAGAAGAGGCAGATATGCAAGAAAAATATCCACATCTGTTTACAGATTCAGGTACTCCTTTTCGCCATTGTTTTTCTCTTCCTTCGATCGTTCGGGGACACGAACGATGGGTAAATTGGTATCTATTGTAACGACCCTGTTTGTCGTTTTGAGCAACAGATTTTAATTCTGGAAAAAACTGGTTGGGACAACGGATGGAACGACGGACAGTCGCGGTCACGACGGCCCGTCGAGGAGGTGTCGTCCCATGACACTTAGAATTTTGAGATTGGGTACTGAAAATCGACTCTCTGTAAATTGTGACGGACCTGCAGGACGTGCCGTCACATCCACGACGAACCGTCGTGAGTTTCCGTTGCAAAACACTTCAACTTTTGAGAATTTGGTACAAGAAACGAGTTTCTGACCGTCATGACGGAGGAACAGGACGGACCGTCACGGCTGTGACGGGCCGTCACAGGCCACTTGAGCTCGAGGGAGCTGCGACGACCACCGTGACGGACCGTCGCAGGCACGACGGCCCGTCACAGGTTGCGCAGTCCCAGGCAAAATAGGATTCCTCTACACGTTTTAAGGGTCGTTTTGGACTATTCTTTCCTTAATTATAAAGATTGAGGGTTAATATTAATAAGTCTAATTACTTGGGGGTTAAAAGGGTAACCTTAAGTTAATTAGTGGGTTTTATTGTCCTCCTTTACACTTAATTATATTTTAATTAGGGTAAAAAGAAGGAGGGTTTGAATAAAACAAAACAAAAAAAGAAAAGAACAGAAGAGAGGAGAAAGAACGAGTAGAGAGAGAGAAACGAAGAGGATAGCAAGGATTTTGAGAAGATAGCTTGTTGATTCAATTCTTTGGTGGAGGTAGGTTATGGTTTTTACGATATTCGTAGTGAACTCTTAATAGTGAATAATATGTGTTGATGATATTGTAAACCTGTCTATATGCTTATTGTATGCTTGTATGAATACGATTATGTGATTTTGATAAAACAAGCATGATGAAAACCATGGAATCCCAAATCTTGAAAGAAACTTTAATCTATGATATTAATGATGATGCCTTGGTATAAAAGAAGGCTTGACGAGTTAAAGTAATGGGATTGATGATGCCTTAGTATAGAGAAGGCTGGATGAATGGATAGAATGAATGTAGTGGATCGGAGTGTCACGTTCCGACACATAGTATTAGTGGATCGGAGTGTCACGTTCCGACACATAGTATTAGTGGGACGGGTGTCACGAACCGACACGTAGATGTAGGGGATCGGAGTGTCACGTACCGACACATATAGGGGATCGGAGTGTCACGTTCCGACACATATAGGGGATCGGAGTGTCACGTTCCGACACATATAGGGGATCGGAGTGTCACGTTCCGACACATATAGGGGATCGGAGTGTCACGTACCGACACAAGAGGAAGAAAGATAATGAATCTCGAAAGATGGTAATATACTCAACATAATGAACTTAATTCCCAAATGAGTGTGGTATTGAGGCTTGAGCCCTCATGAATGAACTTGATGGTATTTATTGACGATTATGATACTTGTTGTTGCTACATGTTGAGTTTATAGTTGATTTATAATATTACTTGATATATATTATCTTCTATTTTGAGTTGGCCGATGATATCTACTCAGTACGTGTGGTTGTGCTGACCCCCTACTTTTATGTTTTCCTTTGTTATTTGTGTTATGCAGCAAACGTTCCGTCAACTTCAACACAACAGTAATTCGGGCCAGATTTCGTCATACCGGATCTCAGGGTGAGCTAACGCTTCTAGCTTGGACTGGATCTTCTTCTATAAGTCTTGATGCCTTGACTTCCGGCATGGATTAGTTTCTTATGTATTTTTAGCTTCTTAGACATTCTTAGATAGTTTAGTTTAGTAATTTGATCATAGATGTTCTTGTGATGATGACTTCCAGATTTTGGGAATATTAATAATAGTTGAGTGTTTTGCTTATGAGTTTAAGTCTTCCGCATTATTTCTTGTTGATATTATATTGAAATGTTAAGGTTTAGATGGGTTGGTTCGCTCACATAGGAGGGTAAATGTGGGTGCCAGTCGCGTCCTCGAATTGGGTCGTGACATACATCCATAAGACTTTTAATGGCTATAACTGCAATTTTTTATTAGCAAATTCATCAAATGGATGTAAAAAATTCTTTTTCAAATGGAGACCTAAATGAAGAAATTTATATGGATCAACCCGAGTGTTTTACTGAAACAGGCCTAGAAAACAAAGTATGTAAATTTACTAAATCCCTGTATAGCTTGAAAGAGGCACCAAAGAAATGTCATGAAAAGTTTGATTCCTGCATGATTTAAAATGGTTTTTAAACAAATGAGTGTGATAAGTGCATATACCATAAGTCTTTGAATAATTCACATGTGATTATTTGCCTATATGTTGATGATTTGTTGGTCTTTGGCTCTAACATTAATGTTTTTGATGAAGCTAAAAATGTTCTTAGAAGCCATTTTTATATGAAATATCTTTGTGAGGAAAATTTTTTTCTTGGAATTAAAATAAATGAACATGTGAGAGAATTTTCCTTGACCAGTCACATTATGTTGCGAAAATTTTGAAAAAATATAATTTTCCTGATTGCAAGCATGTTGCTAATCCTTTTGATTCAAATGTTCACTTATTTCCTTTTAAAAGTGAAAATGATGTCATAAATCAAAAGGAATATGGTAGTATACTCGGAAGTATGAGATATGTGACTGATTGCACTAGGCCTGATATTTCCTATGCAGTAGGAGTATTTGGCAGGTTTACAAGCAAGCCAGGTATTGAACATTGACATCTTGTAACAAGAGTTATGAGATATTTAATTGGAACGAAAAATTGTGGATTGTTCTTTAAAAACTATCCTGCTTTTCTTGAAGGCTTTTGTGTTGCAGATTGGAACACCGGATATGTATTTATTTTAGGTGGTGGTGTTGTTTGTTGGAAATAAAAAACAAACTATAACTGCTAACTATACCATGGAGGCTGAACTAATTGCTCTAGTTTCATATAGTGAGGAAGCGAATTGGTTAAGATATTTATTATTTCAAATACTTTATTTTGAAAAACCAATTCCTCATTTTAATTCATTGTGATAGCACCGCTGCAATTGGTAGAGTTCAAAACCGTTATTACAACGGTAAATCCAGACTTATAAGGAGGAAACACAGTAATGTAAGATCATATTTGAAAAATGGTACCATTAATGTTGAGTATGTCAAATCTTGTGACAATCTTGCTGATCCTCTTACTGTTGGATTTTAAAAAGGTGTGAATGGAAAATGAAGAGTTGCGACTTTTATAAAGAGTTGTGACTTTTATTAAAAATTGCGACTTTTATGAAAAGTTGTGACTTTTATGGAAAGTTGTGACTTTTATGAAAAGTTGTGACTTTTATGAAAGGTGACGACCTTTCTGAAAGATTGTGACTTTTCCAAAGGTTTGTGACCTTTCCGGTAAGGCACAATAAGAACCTTTTCGCACTATCCTTTGTTTTCTATAAATTTAGGGATTTCCTCTCATTTTAAATAGAATTTATGGACTTCTTCTTCAACTACTAAATCTAGTATTCTAAGTGTACTTTACTGCCGTTGAGTGGTTCGCTGACACCGGAGTTTTTGGTATCTATACTCTGGTGATTGAGATCATTTTACCCTGGGAGGTCATATTCCAAATCAAACCTGGGATATTAGAGGGGAATAATTTCCTTAAGGGGACACTGTGAATTAAGTGGACTTGATCTTTTTCCTATTAAACATTTTCCAGATTCTTGTACGTGTTTTAACTTTAGATTTGTGAATTAATTTCAGTTCTTCTATTCTTTTGTTCTTCAGTGGTTCATTAAACTTGGTAACTTCGTGTTTCTGCAAAAAATTTGTTGGAATCAATAAGATTCTTTAGATACATACTAACAACAATTCTTCTTTAAGAAAAATATTTCGTATATTTTTTTTAAATATGTTTTTGATTCTAGTTTCGCTACTAGTTTTAATTTTCTGGTTGTGAAAATGTTCTTAAACTTTATTTTCTTGCAAAGATGTCCAAAGTTTTGGTCTAAGTATGTTTGGAATACAAGATGAACAACAATCTTAAGGAAATTTTTATGTTGTTGGTATTTTTTTATTCTACTGATTGAGAGAATATGATCATGGAAGTAGAAGATAAATGCATTACTTCTCCATAATTCGTTGCTTTGTTTTACCAAAGTCGAAGTGAGAATGTAACAAAAAAATTTTTATGGTATTCCGTTTAAAGATTAATAGGTAACCTTCTTATTAAATTATCTAAGGAGGAAAATAGTTTCTAAGAGTAATCATCTTTTATTTTTTATATATTTTTTATTATGTGTATCTTTGTAAAAAGATTTGCAAACCATATGTTGTGGAATGAATTTTACTTTGCAGATATTGTTGCTTTTAAAATTCTTTAGTTTGCAAAAATGAGAGATGCATATTTTTGTTTGATAAAATAGTATGTCAAATTGTTATAGTTGGAAGACTATTTGATAAGAAAAACATTTCTATGTGATAAAGAATATGTATTATTCTTTTGGAGAAAAAAAAAGACTTTTGTAGTTTTGTACTCAATGAGAAATGTTAGTGTGTCTGATTTTTGTAGACTAAAAACTTTTGTTGTTTTATACTCTGGATAAAATGGACTCTGCAATTGGTTTGAAGAATATGAAAACTTCACATAATAAGTCAGTGTTGTACTTTTTATTTTCTATAAACTTCAACGTAACATAGAAATAAATTGTACAATTTTGTTTTGTCCTTATTGTTAATATTTAAAATACTAAGTGACATGTCTATTTATGATAGAGAAAAAATATCAGTGACTTAGAATTTGTGATTTTGTGTCTCTATGGAATGAACTTTTACATTGTGTATACATTGTCAAAGAGAATTGCAGCACTATATAATTCTTTCGTAGAATAATGTTTTCAACATTAAAATATGTGGAAAAACTATTTTCAAATACTTGAAAAATATTTTTGAGATCACATTTGAAATGTGGGGGTTATTTGCTTATGATTAGACTTGGTGTCTAATTTAACTTTGGAACAAAAGATATGAAATTCAATGATACTTTTGTATTATGTTATACCCACAAAATTCTTGGAATATATTTGGTATTGTGGTTGTTGAGTTTCTCTATTACTAGTATATAGTGTGACTAGTATGAAACATCAAAATTATGTATATACTTGTTCAAAATAATTGTGTTCTTTTATGAAAAAAAATAATTCACTTAAAATGTTGTGATTTTTCACGAAAAGATATGTCTATTATAATAATAGTATTGGCATAGACATGAATATTGGTGAATAATCATTTGTTATGTTTATGTAAAAATAACAGTTGGACTATATTGTCTTTATTGAACCCGATGAAACTTTGTTCATACGTAGTTCTATAACAATCACATTGAAAGTTATGGAAATGTCCTTCTGAAAAGGATATTTGACAATCTAAACAATGTTTGTATCACACAAAATTGTAAGAAATAGGAACAAAATATTAGTGAGGAAAAATCTACCTCGCGAAGAGCTTTTCAAACTCAATGTTTTTATTTGTTCTTACTTGCTTGAGTAAATGTTTGTGACATGAACACTTGGGGCATGTCAATTACAAAAACCTTGTAAGAAAAACTGATCAACTTAGAAGTTTTGCCTAACTTTTAGTGCAATAAATAAAAATGTCAAGTTTTTGTGGAATCTAAGTATGTTGAGCATTCTTATAAATCTTTTGAAAGGAATTTTAATCCCTTAGAATTGATTTACACTGACATTTATGATATGAAGTTAACATCATCTCATGGTGGGAAAAAGTATTTGTTACTTTTATTGAGAATTGCATTAGAAATGACTATGTCTATTTGCTAAATGGTAAGGATGAAGAAATAGAAATGTCTAGACAATGTAATATCGACGTTTAAAATTAGTGTGAAAAAATATATAAGAAGTGATAAGAATGGAGAGTATAAATCTCATTGTGCAGAAATATGTTTGGAAAGTGAAATATCAAACTACTGCCATACTCACCTTAATCTAATGAAATATCGAACGTTGAAAGAAATGATGGATGCATTATTTATAAGTTCGGGTTTACACAAAACTTGTGTGAAGGAACTATCCTTACTGCAAATAAGATCAACAAAAAGTTTTGTCCTTTTAGAAAGAAAGCAATTTTGTTTGATCAGAATACAATCTTTTCCATATGAGAAATGGAAAGAAAGGAAATCCAACTTGAAATATTTCAAAGTGTGGGGGTATCTAGTCAAAGTCCAAGATCCAATTCCTAAAAGAATTAAAATAGGACCTATGACTGTGGACTGTAAAATTATACTTGAGTAGTCTAGAGAAGGATCTAAAAGGCCTAGGAAATGAAAAGGGTAATGTACTTAATAAAGAGATTCAGAGGCTTAGTAAAATGTTAAAGGACATTTACTTCCTTCGAATACGATTTTGTAACATTTTTTGTGTCTTTTGTAGACTCATCCTTTGGAAAGATGGTACCAATAAACAATATTGAAAGTTCATTGATCTTCTTCAAGAAAATAAACCTTTGGGTTCAAAATGAATCTTTAGAAGGAAAAATAAAAGTTGATGGAACTGTTGAAAAATATAAAGCAAGACTTTGTGTCAAAGGCTTTAGGAAAAAATAAGATTTTGATCTTGTCGATATAAATACTCGTTAGTAATTAGAATTACATCCATTCGGATGTAAAAAATTATTGCAGTGGTATATGACCTCCAAATTCATCAAATAAATGTGAAAAGAACTTTCTTAAATGTAGAATTGGAGGAAGAAATTTACATAGAACAACCCGAGGGTTTTGTGGTACCTAGTAAATAAAAGAAAGTATGTGAACTTGTTAAGTCACATTATGGAAGCACCAAAACAATGACATAATTCAATCAAACCATGCCGGCAAATGGATTGAAGAATGATGTAAGTGATAAATGTGTTCACATTAAAATCATAAGGTCATTATTTGTTTGTATATTGGTGATATGTTGATCATCAATAGAGACACTAATGACATAAATGCTACTAAACTATGTTATAAAGCAAGTGGAATGAAAATTATTGGAGTTCATAATGCGATCTTAGATATAAGAATTTGTAGAACTCCATAATGTTTAGCATTTTCACGGTCTCATTTCATTGAAAAGGTACTTAACTAATTCAAATATTTGAATGTCAATATTGTCAAGTGTCAATAAATGTGAGCTTTGCATTACAAAAGTGTCACGACCCAAAAACCGAGCCGCGACTGGCACCCACATTTACCCTCCTATGTGAGCGAACCAACCAATCAATCCCTTAACATTTCAATGTATATCAACAGAAAGTAATGCGGAAGACTTAAACTCATCAATAAAAACCAATTCAATAACTATTAATATTCAACATCTATTATTCCCCAAAATCTGGAAGTCATCACCACAAGAACATCTATAATCAAATGACTAAACTAAGAGTATTCTAAAAGCTAAAACAAGTAAAAGCTAGTCCATGCCGGAAATTCAAGGCATCAAGACTTGAAGAAGAAGATCCAGTCCAAGATAGAAGCATTAGCTCACCCTGAAGATCCGGTGTGACGAAGACTGGCTAGAATTACTGTTGAGTTGAAGACGACGGCACGTTTGCTGCACTCCACAAATAACAAAGAAGAAAACATAAAAGTAGGGGTCAGTACAAAACACGGGTACTGAGTAGATATCATCGGCCAACTCAAAATAGAGAACAGTATATATCAAGTAATATTATAAAATCGACTACAATACTCAACATGTAGCAACGACAAGTACTATCATCATTTATAAATACCACCAAGTTCACTCATGAGGACTCAAGCCTCAATACCATACTCATTCGGGAATTAGGTTCATTAGATTGAGTGTATTAGCATCTTTCAAGATTCATTATCTTTAATCCTCTTGTGTCGGTACGTGACACTCCGCTCCCTCATTATCTTTATTCCTCTTGTGTCGGTACGTGACACTCCTATCCCCTACTACTATGTGTCGGAACGTGACACTCCGATCCCCTAAATCTACATGTCGGTTCGTGACACCCGATCCCCTAAATCTACGTGTCGGTTCATGACACCCGGTCCCCCTAATACTACGTGTCGGTTTGTGACACTCCGATCCACTAATCTCATTCTATCAATTCATCAAGCCTTCTCTTATACCAAGGCATCATCTTTCTCATTACTTTAGTTCATCCAGCCTTTTCTTATACTAAGGCATCATCAATCTCATTACTTTAGTTTATCAAGCCTTCTTTATTACCAAGGCATCATCATTAACAAAGAGATTAGGATTTTTCAAGATTTGGGATTCAATAACTTCATCATGCTCATATAATCACAATTATATAATCACATTCATACAAGCATACAATTAAGCACATAGCAGGGTTTACAATACTATCAATACATATCATTCGCTATTAAGAGTTCACTACGAATATCGTAAAAACCATAACCTACCTCCACCGAAGACTAGTGATCAAGCAAGAATTTTCCCAAAGCCTTGTGTTTTCCTCTTCGTTTCTCCTCTCTCGTTCAATCCTCTCTCTCTCTCTTTGTTCTTTCTATTTTCTTTATTCAAACCCTCTTTCTTTTACCCTAATTAGCATATAATTAAGAATAAAAGATGGCAATAATAACCCACGAATTAACTAAAGGTTACCTCTTTTAACCCCGAAGTAATTAGACTTATAAACATTAACCTACTAACTTTATAATTAAGGCAAGAATAGTTCAAAACATCCCTTAAAACCTTTAAGGAAATCTGAACCAGATTGGGATTACGAAGCGTGTGACGGCCCATCGTGCCTGCGACGGTCCGTCCTGCTGCTCCGTCACAGAGTTCAGAGACTCAATTTCCTTGAAGAGTCTGTGACGGTCCGTCGTGCCCACGACGGTCCGTCCTGCCAAGTCTTCATGAAGTTAAGAGAGTCGATTTCAGCACCCAATTTCAGAATTTCTAAGTGTTTTGAAACGAGACCCTGCGACGGTCCGTCGTGCCCATGACGGTCCGTCGTCTCAGCCAGTTTTCCAGAAATAAAATCTGCTGCTCAAAACGACTAAACAGGTCGTAACAATAGATACCAATTTACCCATCGTTCGTCCTCGAACGATCACAAGAAGAAAAACAAGGGCGAGAAGGAGTACCTGAAACTTTAAACAGATGTGGGTATCTTTCTTGCATATCGACCTCCTTCTCCCAAGTGGCTTCTTCAACCGGCCGATTCTTCCATTGCACCTTGATGGATGCAATCTCCCTTGACCTCAACTTGCGAACATCTCTATCTAAAATAGCAACAGGCTCCTCCTCATAAGACAAATTTTCATCAAGCAGAACTAAATCCAAACGAATGATGTAGTTTCCATCCCCATGGTATCTTTTCAACATAGACACATGAAATACCGGATGCACTCCGGACAGCCCTGGAGGCAAGGCTAACTCATAAGCCACCTCCCCTACTCGCTTAAGTACTTAAAATGGACCAATTTACCTTGGGCTTAGCTTACCTCTTTTACCAAACCGCATCACCCCTTTCATGGGCGAAACCTTCAACAAGACTTGCTCACCCTCCATGAACTCTAAGTCTCTAACCTTTCGATCTGCATATTCTTTTTGCCTACTTTGCGCCGCTAAAAGCTTTTCTTGAATAGATTTCACTTTCTCTAATGAATCCCTCAAAAGGTCAGTACCCCAAGGTCTAACCTCAAATGCATCAAACCACCCAATGGGAGACCTACATCTCCTACCATACAATGCTTCAAATGGGTCCATATCAATGCTTGAGTGATAGCGATTGTTGTATTAAAACTCTGCTAAAGGTAAGAAGTTATCCCAATGACTACCAAATTCTATCACACATGCACGAAGCATATCCTCCAACACTTGAATCGTTCGCTCAGACTGACCATCGGTCTGAGGATGGAACGCAGTACTAAGGTCCAACCTAGTACCCAATTCCGCATGCAATGTTTTCAAAAACTTAGAAGTAAACTGCGTACCTCTATCTGATATGATGGAGAGTGGAACCCCATGCAACCGAACAATTTCTGAGATATAGATTTTGGCTAACTTCTCGGCATTGTAAGTCACCTTAACCGGAATGAAATGAGCAGACTTAGTTAACCTATCAACAATCACCCAAATAGAGTCATACTTACCCATTGTCTTTGGGAGACCAACCACGAAATCCATTGCAATTCTCTCCCACTTCCATTCAGGAATGGGCATTCTCTGAAGTGTTCCTCCGGGCCTCTGGTGTTCATACTTTACTTGTTGACAGTTTGGACATTTGGCAATAAAATCAACAATATCACGCTTTATCCTACTCCACCAAAAGTGTTGCTTTAGGTCACGGTACATCTTGGTTGCACCCGGATGTATAGAATACCTTGAACTATGAGCCTCTGTCAGAATAGTGTTGATCAAATCATCGACGCGAGGCACACATACCCTTCCCTTAATCCTCAAAACACCTTCCTCATCAATTATTGCTTCTTTAGCCTCTCCTCGCAACACTTTATCTCAGATCCGGATCAATTTCTCATCGTTAAACTGCTTTCCCTTAATCTTGTCAAGGAAGGAAGATCTTGCCTCCACACAAGCTAACAATCCTCCCTTCTCCTTTATTTCTAACCTCATAAGGTCATTAGCCAGAATCTGAACCTCTCTAGCCAATGGGCGCCTAGAAACCTTCAAATGAGCTAGACTTCCCATGCTTCCGGCCTTTCTACTTAAAGCATCCACCACAATATTCGCCTTTCCCGGATGATACAAGATAGTGATGTCGTAATCCTTCAGTAGTTCCATCCATCTCCTTTGTCTCAAGTTCAAATCTTTTTGAGTAAAGACATACTGTAGGCTACGATGATCCGTATAGACTTCACACTTAACCCCATACAGATAGTGTCTCCATTACTTTAATGCAAACACTACCGCAGCCAATTCCAAATCATGGGTCGGATAGTTACGTTCATGCACCTTAATTGCCTTGAAGCATAAGCAATTACACTCTTCTCTTGCATTAGCACTGCACCCAAACCAGAATAGGATGCATCACAATAAACAATGAAGTTCTTACCCTCTACTGGCAAGGTAAGGATAGGTGCGGTAGTCAACAAAGTCTTGAGTTTCTTAAAGCTTTCTTCACACTCGTCCGACCATACAAATGGAACATTCTGCTTAGTCAAGTTCGTCAATTGGGAAGCAATAAAGGAGAATCCCTTGAAAAATCGACGGTAATAGCTAGCTAAACCAACAAAGCTCCTTATTTCTGACACATTAGTAGGTCTTACCCAATTCTTCACTGTCTCAATCTTAGAAGGATCCACCATCACTCCATCCTTAGAAACTACATGCCCCAAGAAAGACACTGCATCTAGCCAAAACTCACACTTACAGAACTTGGCATAAAGCTTTTTCTCCCTCATCATTTCCAATACAATTCTCAAATGCTCCTCATGTTCCTTCTTACTTTTAGAGTATATCAGTATATCATCAATAAATACGATCACGAAGAGATCCAGATATGGCTTAAAAATCCCGTTCATCAAGCTCATGAACGCAGCAGGGGCATTCGTAAGACCAAAAGACATCACTACAAATTCGTAATGCCCATACCTAGTTCGAAAGGCAGTCTTTGGCACATCCGTTGCCCGTATTTTCAATTGATGATGACCAGATCTCAAGTCAATCTTAGAGAAGACACAAGCACCTTGTAACTGATCGAACAAGTCATCAATGCGAGGAAGAGGATACTTGTTCTTAATAGTTACCTTATTCAGTTGTCTATAGTCTATGCACATCCGAAAACTTCCATCCTTCTTCTTCACAAATAATACGGGAGCACCCCAAGGAGATGCACTTGGTCTAATGAAGCCTTTGCTCAACAACTCTTGAAGTTGGGCCTTTAACTCTCTTAACTCCGCGGGAGCCATTCTATAAGGGGGTATAGAAATGGGGCGAGTCCCGGTTCAAGATCAATGCAGAAGTCAATATCCCTATCCGGTGGCATACCAGGAAGATCTGCAGGGAACACATCCAAAAACTCACGGACTACCGAAACCGACTCAATTGAAGGTACTTGGGTAGTGTCATCCCTGAGGTTTGCCAAAAATGCTAAACACCCTTTACTAACCATTTTCTGAGCACGAAGAAAGGAGATGATACGAACCGGATTGGAAGTGTAGTCGCCCTCCCACACTAACGGATCTGTCCAGGCTTGGCTAACGTCACAGTTTTAGCATTACAATCCAAGATCAAAAAATTCGGAGAAAGCCAAGTCATACCCAGAATTACATCAAAGTCGACCATTTCTAAGATAACCAAATATACATGAGTGTTACTCCCCACAAAAGTCACCAAACAAGACCTATATGCTTTTTCAACTATCACAGACTCACCCACCGGAGTAGAAACACGAATAGGCATGTCAAGTAATTCACAATGTAAATTAAGACCATTAGCAAATGAGGAAGATACATTAGAAAATGTGGATCCAGGATCAAACAATACAGAAGCCATGCAATCACAAATCAAAAGATTACCTGTGATGACAGCATCAGATGCCTCCGCTTCAGACCGCCCAGGGAAAGCGTAACAATGGGCCCTATCGTTTGTCTGTCCGTTGCCCCTACCATGTTGTGATGTAGTGGCTCCAGTTTGCCCATCACCCCAGCCGTTTTGGTGACCACCATTACCTCGACCACCACGTCTTCCAGAATAACGGCCTCTACCATGACCACGTCTACCTCTAGCTATTGGGGGTCTATAACTCTGTTTTGGACAATTCCTCCTAATATGTCCAGTCTCTCCACATCCATAACACTCTCTAGAGTCAAGAATAGGTCTCTCAGAGAAGTGTTGACCGGTCTGAGGTGGACCCCCAACTACAGTTTGTAGTGAAGACTGAATTGGTCGAACTGAGTAACCTCCGGAACCCTGTCCTCTAGAGTAAGAACCATTAAACTCACCTCCCTTTCGAAACCTTTTTGATGTCGATGCCATGGTGAATTCATCTGCCTTCACTCCTTCCACCTCTACCACGAAATCTACCACTTCTTGGAAGGATTTTGCCGTAGCCGCTACCTGTAAGGCTGAAATCCGCAACTCTGACCTCAACCCCTTCACAAAACGACGAAGCCGCTCTTGCGGACTGAAACAAAGTTGGGTGGCATATCTGGATAGTGCACGAAACTTAGCCTCATATGCAGTAACCGACATCCTACCTTGCTCTAGACTTAAGAATTCATCTCTTTTCCTATCCCTCAAAGTCCGTGGAATATACTTTTCCATAAACAAGCTAGAGAATGATGCCCAAGTCATAGGTGTTGCCTCTGTCGGTTGGCACTCAACATGTGATCGCCACAACATTTTGGCGTTTCCTTGGAACTGATAAGTCACAAACTCAACACCAAACCTTTCTACTATACCCATCTTGTGTAGTAGCTCATGACAGTCAACCAGAAAATCATAGGCATCCTCCAATTCAGCACCCTTGAAGACTGGAGGTTTCAATTTCAAGAACTTACTGAAAAGTTCATGCTAATCATTTGTCATTATAGGCCCTGTAGTCAGACGAGAAAATGTGCCTATTTCCAATGAGGCATCCATGCTGGGAGCCCCAGCAGCGGCATGTCGTACCTCTGAAACCGGAGGTGTTGATGCAGAAAACACTGGAGGTGCCTGACCCTGATCAGCTAAACCGCTAAGATAAGCAAGAACCTGATTGATCATCTCTGGGGTAGGTTGGGGTGGCAATTCCTCATTTTGCACTTGTTCATTTTCCCCTTCCTCACCCTCTCTTACTACTTCCTCAGTCGGTGGAGGAGTCACCGCCCTAGCATCAGATGGGCTAGGTACTTGTTCACTTCCTCTAGAGGACGTCCTCCCACGACCTCTACCACGGCCTCTTGCCACTGTTCCTCTCCGAGCTACAGCCCCAGTGGCTGGCTCAGACTCTTCGTGTCTTGCTGGTGTTGGTGTTGGCGCAGTCGTTGCTCTAGTTCTAACCATCTGCAAAATAGAGTGAAGATGGTCAGATACCAATTTGTATCACCTAGATACCAATTGGATTCAAGTAGTAGCACGAAAGAAAGAAAGAAAGAATGGAATTTTCCTAAAGTCTTATAGCCTCTCAAAGAAAAGTAAGTGCGTCCCCCTATCGTTCCTCAAGACTCTACTAGACTCGTTCTTGTGTGATGAGACCAACGAACCTAATGCTCTGATACCAAGTTTGTCACGACCCAAAAACCGAGCCGCGACTGGCACCCACATTTACCCTCCTATGTGAGCGAACCAACCAATCAATCCCTTAACATTTCAATTTATATCAACAGAAAGTAATGCGGAAGACTTAAACTCATCAATAAAAACCAATTCAATAACTATTAATATTCAACATCTATTATTCCCCGAAATCTGGAAGTCATCACCACAAGAACATCTATAATCAAATGACTAAACTAAGAGTATTCTAAAAGCTAAAACAAGTAAAAGCTAGTCCATGCCGGAAATTCAAGGCATCAAGACTTGAAGAAGAAGATCCAGTCCAAGCTAGAAACATTAGCTCACCCTGAAGATCCGGTGTGACGAAGACTGGCTAGAATTACTGTTGTGTTGAAGACGACGGCACGTTTGCTGCACTCCACAAATAACAAAGAAGAAAACATAAAAGTAGGGGTCAGTACAAAACACGGGTACTGAGTAGATATCATCGGCCAACTCAAAATAGAGAACAGTATATATCAAGTAATATTATAAAATCGACTACAATACTCAACATGTAGCAACGACAAGTACTATCATCATTTATAAATACCACCAAGTTCACTCATGAGGACTCAAGCCTCAATACCATACTCATTCGGGAATTAGGTTCATTAGATTGAGTGTATTAGCATCTTTCAAGATTCATTATCTTTAATCCTCTTGTGTCAGTACGTGACACTCCGCTCCCTCATTATCTTTATTCCTCTTGTGTCGGTACGTGACACTCCGATCCCCTACTACTATGTGTTGGAACGTGACACTCCGATCCCCTAAATCTACGTGTCGGTTCGTGACACCCGATCCCCTAAATCTACGTGTCGGTTCGTGACACCCGATCCCCTAAATCTACGTGTCGGTTCGTGACACCCGGTCCCCCTAATACTACGTGTCAGTTTGTGACACTCCGATCCACTAATCTCATTCTATCAATTCATCAAGCCTTCTCTTATACCAAGGCATCATCATTCTCATTACTTTAGTTCATCCAGCCTTTTCTTATACTAAGGCATCATCAATCTGATTACTTTAGTTTATCAAGCCTTCTTTATTACCAAGGCATCATCATTAACAAAGAGATTAGGATTTTTCAAGATTTGGGATTCAATAACTTCATCATGCTCATATAATCACAATTATATAATCACATTCATACAAGCATACAATTAAGCACATAGAAGGGTTTACAATACTATCAATACATATCATTCGTTATTAAGAGTTCACTACGAATATCGTAAAAACCATAACCTACCTTTATCGAAGACTAGTGATCAAGCAAGAATTTTCCCAAAGCCTTGTGTTTTCATCTTCGTTTCTCCTCTCTCGTTCAATCCTCTCTCTCTCTCTCTTTGTTCTTTCTATTTTCTTTATTCAAAACCTCTTTCTTTTACCCTAATTAGCATATAATTAAGAATAAAAGATGGCAATAATAACCCACGAATTAACTTAAGGTTACCTCTTTTAACCCAGAAGTAATTAGACTTATTAACATTAACCTACTAACTTTATAATTAAGGCAAGAATAGTCCAAAACGTCCCTTAAAACCTTTAAGGAAATCCGACCCAGACTGGGATTATGAAGCCTGTGACGGCCCGTCGTGCCTGCGACGGTCCGTCCTGTTGCTCCGTCACAGAGTTCAGAGACTCAATTTCCTTGAAGAGTCTGTGACGGTCCGTCGTGCCCACGACGGTCCGTCTTGCCAAGTCGTTATGAAGTTCAGAGAGTCGATTTCAGCACCCAATTTCAGAATTTCTAAGTGTTTTGAAACGAGACCCTGCGACGGTCCGTCGTGCCCATGACGGTCCGTCGTGGGGTCCGTCGTCTCAGCCAGCTTTCCAGAAATAAAATCTGCTGATCAAAACGACTAAACAGGTCGTTACAAAATGAGTGAAAACAAAAGTGACTCACAATTGGATTGTGCTAGATTTTTGGGAAGCATGATGTATAATCATATAGTGTGTGCGATAAGATATAGCATTTGCTATTTTAAATAGACTCTGTTCACAAGTGATCCCAAATAAATTCATTAGATGACAATAAATAGAGTTTTGAAGTATTTAAAATAATACTGAAAACTATGTCTTGCATTATAACAATATACAACAATATTGAAAGATATAGTGATGCAAATTAAATCATCAGAAGAATGAAGTAAAATTGAGAGTGGATATGTATTTACTATTGGTAGAGGAGAAGTCTCTTTGAAATATTTTAAAAGAGACATGTATCGCTAGCTCTACTATGATCTTTGAGCTAGGTTCTCTAGATAAGGTCGGTGAATAAGTTAAAAGACTCCGAAATTTCTTGATAGATATTCTATTTTGGACCAAACCATTGGTATTAGTATGCATACACTTTCATAGTCAAGATGCAATAGGTAGGGCATGGAGCATGAAGTATAACGGAAAGTCCCGTCATATATGACATAGACATGATACTGTTAGAAAACTACTCTCTAGTGGAATCATCAGAATTTACTATGTAAAGTCAAAGGATAATATGTCGGATCCACTTACAAAAAGGCCTAACTAGAGAGAAAGTTAAAAGATCGTCTAAGGGAATGAATTTACGGCTTAGGACAAGTCATCATGGTGGTAACTCTATCTAGCAGACTAGAGATCCCAAGAGCTAGATTCAAGGAGAAAAACAAAGTTGTGAATGGCGGTTTGACATTGTCAATAAACTCAATCCATTCTCATGATGAAGACAATGCTCAGGTACAAGGATACAACATTAAGGCTTATTAATGAGTTAATAAATCTTAATGGTTTTAATGATTCGCTAAGTTTGGCAGAGTTGACCAAATAGGGTATCTACGCGATAACACGGTTAGAAATCACCTATGTGAGTGTGAAGTGTAAACCACTTCAAAGAAGATTATTGTCAAAAGCTCATATCTCTATACACCCATGAAACCAGGAGGTTTTCATGGCTAAAACGAACACAACCGTAAGAACCATAAATGGTAAAGGGTTAATTGTGTGACATATGGTTGTCTAGGTATACACCAAATTTCGACGGTTCAAAGATATCCCATCTACCAATTGACCGAGTATATCCGACATATGTTCACTACGGAAAGTCCAAGTGGAAACCTACTTATCCAGATGCAACTAATTCTTGCTTATAAAGTACACATATTTGTCCGTTTCTTTGTCTTCGAGTCATTCCCCATTCATGCGGGGGATTGTTGGATTTTAAAAAGGTGTAAATGGGAAATGAAGAGTTGCGACTTTTATAAAGAGTTGTAACATTTATGAATAGTTGCGACTTTTATGAAAACTTGTGACTTTTATGGAAAGTTGTGACTTTTATGAAAGGTGACGACCTTTCTGAAAGATTGTGACTTTTCCAAAGGTTTGTGCCTTTCCGGTAAGGCACAATAAGAACCTTTTCGCACTATCCTTTGTTTTCTATAAATTTGAGGGATTTCCTCTAATTTTAAATAGAATTTATGGACTTCTTCTTCAACTACTAAATCTAGTATTCTAAGTGTACATTACTGCCGTTTAGTGGTTTGCTAACGTCGGAGTTTTTGGTATCTATACTCTGGTATTGAGATCATTTTACCCTGGGAGGTCATATTCAAAAACAAACCTCGGATACTAGAGGGGAATAATTTCCTTAAGGGGACACTGTGAATTCAGTGGACTTGATCTTTTTCCTATTAAACATTTTCCAGATTCTGGTACGTGTTTTACAAACTTTAGATTTGTGAATTAATTTCAGTTCTTCTATTCTTTTGTTCTTCAGTGGTTCATTAAACTTGGTAACTTCGTGTTTCTGCAATGTTTGTTGGAATCAGTAAGATTCTTTAGACACATACTAACAACAATTCTTCTATAAGAAAAATATTTCATATATTTTTTTATATCTGTTTCTGATTCTAGTTTCGCTACTAGTTTTAATTTTCTAGTTGTGGAAATGTTCTTAAACTTTGATTTCTTACAAATATGTTCAAAGTTTTGTTCTAAGTATGTTTGGAATACAAGATGAACAACACTTACTAAGGCCTTAACAAGAGAAAAGGTCTGGAGCACATCAAGGGGGATGGGATTGAAGCCTAAAAATTCTTGATTCATATATGAGGAAACCCAACCTGGGGACTAGAGATCCTATAACCAGGTTCAAAGGGAAAAACTAATCATATGATGACTTGTGAAAATTGCACTATATTTTTGTTCCTTCCGTATAATGTGAGGACATTGTTTCCTGTAGTTTGTGAAGGTTGAGTTGATTAAATTCTCAATGAATATATGTAATCCATATAGGTGGAGTGTTAAGCTTACAGAAGAGCACTCTTGACAGATTTCACCTATGTTATGTGTGGAAATAGGTCACTTCCTATGAGAATTGGTCTTATTCTCAAATGCACTCATGAAATCGGGATAGCACATGGCCATAACATGTTGGCTTTAAAGCTCATGTTAAAACCTTGATTATTATGTGTGAGAAGTGATATTTTATTTCCCTTAAGAGTTATAGTTCATGTCTGAGACCACTACGACTAAGGGTAAAAATTATTGTTTCACTAAGTGGAGGTTCAATGTAGAGCACACCTTCATGATGCACAATAGTCTTCCTTCAACTTATTGACTCTCTAATCTAATATTAAAATTAGTGGGCGATTGTTATTAGCATTTCAATATTAATATTTTACTATTTTAATTTTGCTTTATTTAGAGTTACAAGAATGTGAATGTTTCAGCCATTAGTGGATAGTCATTTGTTCCTAATTAGTCACTTTGGGTAATCATTGTGCATATGTATTATTTTCATTATTTGGTTCTTACAAAACTACCGTTGGAGGGTACTTGCTGGGCATAAAAAAAACTTTCCATAGAACGTCGGTAGAACAATTTTGGCCAGCATCTTTAATGGGGATGTTATCCTCACTTTATTTTATTCTTTATTCCTCCATTATTTTTTTAACCTATGTAACTCCTAAGGCCATTATCTTTATCATTTACTAACCCATTATATTCCAATTCATTTCTAGGAAGACTTTTTGTAGTAGAAATAGTTATGGTATTCATTTGGTTTTCAGACATACAACACACAAGAAAATATAGAGTGTATAAAGTTTGTATAAAAAAAATTTCTTATTAGTTGAAGGAGGTGTTCTTATTTGTTGAGCTTTGAACTCAACTCTTGTTCAGAGTTGTTGAGTTATACTTTGTGAAGGCTGTTGTATCCTCAAGGGGATAAGTCAAAGAGAACTACTACTGGACCGGTGAAAACATTTGTTGTTGTGGGCTTGAATCTCCTTAAAAAAAGTGAGATATTCGCTCCTCAGCTTGAAAAGATTTATTTTCTTCATCTTCATTTTCATTTTCAGTTGTAATCCTGTAATTTTTTGTTATCTTGTATGTTTTCACTAACACTTACTCTTAGTTCTACATTTTCAGCAATGAACATCCTTAATATGACATTCCCTCTTTTGACTAAACAAGGGACAGAGGGAGAAAGGGTAGAAAAATCAAGAAAAATGGTCTTCCGAGTAGACAAGGGTCAAAGTGAGCAGGGGTCGAAAGAACAAGAGAAATGGTCATGAAAAGGTCAAACTTAAACCATATGTTCCTCTAAGAACAAAATGGTAATTCAATATTTTGTTTTTGTGTAAAATGTCTGTGTTATTTTGAATCACTTGAAATGCCTTAAAGTTTTTGTAAATGAAACTACATATACTGATAAAGAGAGAAGTCAAAGTTATTCATGTTAACAAAAATAGGTGTGTAAGAATTGTTTTCTTAGTTTGAGACTCATGTCTGCTCCTTATATCATACAGTGAATGGAGTGCATTGATGGTTAGGTACAAATGGTGGGATAAAATATTTATGGGTTAGTTGATGTCTCGTACCAAGCATGAAATGAAGTTAATCCTAAACCTTATTTCATGATTTTTTTTCTTATGTAATGACCATTAAGGTATAAGTTGATACTTGAGATATTATTACATCATGTAAGTTGAATATAACTTTGTTGGAATGAACATATAACACAAATTATATTATTGCCTTACTAGTGGGATTTGTAAAAAGGCCCTCTCTTTTGTCATTTTTTTTAAGTGCTTATCTTGGGCTACGACATTACTCAAACTAGAATTGTATCGAACATGCATTTCGAGATGATTAATTTATATGTCCTTTAAATATGACAATCAATTGTAAACTAAATAATGTACATTGATGATAAGAACATTGAAAATATTTTAATCACCAAGAGTATGTTTGGTATGAAGGAAAACATTTTTCGAAAAATATTTTCCAAATTTCTCATGTTTGGTTGGGTCAAATGTTTTTTCCAAAAAAACTCATTTTCCTCAAATTTAAGGAAATTGACTTCCCCTCAAAACATAAAGAGAACATTTTCCAAAACATTCTTCCAACCTCCCCAACCCAACACACCCTACCAATCCCCAACTCACTCCTACCAGCCCCCAACCCACCCAACCCACCCCTACCTGCCCCCTACCCACCCAACACACACCTACCATCCCCACCCACCCACCCTCACCCCACCCCTCCCCCATCCTAAAAGAAATTAAGTTTGTTTTTACACATTAATTGAAATTTCAAATTTTAATTTTTCACCCCTAGCCTCGACCCCCACCTCTCCACTAGCCCCCGCCACCCTACACCACTAGCCCCTACCAGCCACCTCAAAAAAATTAAAGAAAAAATCAACTTCAAATTTTAAATTTTTTACCTCTACCATCAACCCCCCCCCCCCCCCCCCCAAGAAAATATTAGTTTGTTTTTTTTTGTAAATATTCAACTTCAAAAATTATTTTTTACTCTAGTAAAAAATAAAAGATATTTCTCACAAAGTTCTTTTATTCTAAAACCAAATACTAAAACATATTTCCTGAAAATATTTTATATGTACCAACCAAACATGAGAAAATAAGTCAAATATCTACTTATTTTCTAGGAAAACATTTTCCTTCATACTAAACACCCCCCCCCCCAAGTCTTGCTCATTTTTAAATCATACATAATTGACTTATCCTATTTCCTTAAAATAACCTTCCATATAAAACTTCTATTTTTATGATGATTAGCCATATTTAAAGAAGTTGACTAATCTGAGATCAATTGACTACGTACATAGTAGATTCATGACATACTTCTTAATGTCATGACTGCAATAGAAAAATTGATGGTCTCACTCGATAAGGGGTTAATGAGTTAGAGAAGTATGCACTGGCTAGAAGTTGGGAAGGGATTTGTCATAGTAGGGATGCTAATCAGGTAGGTACGCGAAGTAACTTATGATGCTACAAGTGTTAGTATTTTTCAACAAATTTTAATTTTGATTGGGAATTTTGTTGGAGTAACAGGGGAAACAATAATGTTTGTGTTTGT